>JAHZMZ010002485.1:0-13413 GCA_027743805.1 Lepidocyrtoides sp. E14 | reverse complement strand
TACCAAATGCTTTATTGCTATGAATTAAAATGAGATATCCAGCTCTGCACCTTAAATCATTATTTTGTGAAAACAGAAATGCAATACTGGATCTTCTTCGACTACGAGATAAACAGTGCGTAATATGACAGGAGAAATTTGCGGATAATCAAATCCTTGACATACTAACTCTCTATCGTTTCCTCTAACTTCAAATTATTAAAGTCACCGATATTTTACTTGCTGCAGTTTGCACATTGAGTTTACTTATCTCTGGCGCAAACCGAATTTAAATATAAGGACACTATTGTATCTATCTATTCAAAATAATACTTTTTTTCAATTTATTTAATTGGTGAATGTATGAGAATTGAAAAAATCAACGACATACATGAATGCATACAATACAATTTATACTTAGGTAGTTTCAAATTCTTACCAGTAAAAAATAGCATGTTAGATAAGGCAAGTCCCGATACATTATTTTTCAGACTGTCGGAAGTGCAGAACGGATGGGCGTCTCCTCTAACTGGCGATCAAAAGCAGATGTATCGTACAAATTGTGCTTACTCTCCAGTCGTTGTGGCAAACGTGATTGCGTGTGCCTTACTCACTACTTTCCCATTTGTATTTACATAGCACAGCAGTATAGATTAATAGAAACTGTGAAGACAAATCCATTATAATCATCAACACCAAAGATTCCGTCTGTTAAATTGTGTTGTTCCAACATGCTTGTGGAGAAAATAAAATGTTTTCCTTTTTTGCAGGAGAGCGATACAAAAGAGCTCTTTTCTAGATTCCAAAATCCAAAACAAATGATGGTACATTATTTAGTACACTGATATTATGTATCTTTGTACGCTTGTATATCTGCGAAATACAGCGAATGGAGAATGAATGAATGAAATTAAAATAGAGCCAGCTCTCTCATTTTGTCAGTGCTGTTCCCTCTTTCCAAGGATTCACGGGGGTTCTCCAAATCTCCAGCATCACTTTTTCC
Source organism: Lepidocyrtoides sp. E14 (assembly GCA_027743805.1). Lineage (NCBI taxonomy): Eukaryota > Metazoa > Arthropoda > Collembola > Entomobryomorpha > Entomobryidae > Lepidocyrtoides > Lepidocyrtoides sp. E14. The sequence goes on along the minus strand of JAHZMZ010002485.1, from coordinate 12,431 downwards.
ATTCTATCTCATAACACATTTATTTTCTAATGCAATTTCAATTTAACTTTTTTTCAGCGGTGGTGGTGGTAGTAATGGTAAACTTTAGACTTTTTACATGACAAAGTTAGTGGTGGCAAAAGGTGATTGCCTGATGCGCTGAGATGGGACATGACAGTTTAACGAACAGTTATACTTCGTTTAAATAGACGGAACGAAATGAGTGTTGTTTTGTAGCAACGTAAATAAAATCTCAATTTCAAGTAATTTTGTCGTTCAAATATAGGAAAGAAAAAATATAGGATTCTTTTCAAATTGATAAGCCACACCTTGAGCATATCGTCATAATACGCATTTTTCATATCTTTTTGCTTACCACATCTTCACATACAGAAAAATGATGAAAGTGCATACTTTTTACCCATCAACAAACAGGCAACTGGTAAAAAATTAAGTAACAATTTTTTCTTCCCTCTCCAATCCTTAAGCGCAGGGAACGAAGGGGAGGGAAACTTCAAAGCTTAACTTGCAGCCAAACTCTTTTAATATTAACACCAGAGTTGTGAAAAAGAAAGAGCATAGTATACATAGTGTGCATCATTTTTGGCTTTAGGATTCATGGATGCATACGCATTAAACAAAAAAAGGAAAAAAGGCTGTCATCATGTTTTGGTGGGTTCATCCTGATCCAAACTGAAGATAAAAAGTCATTATATCTCTACCACCATCATCACCACCACAGCCGCTACTTCTTGTATTATTTTTTGTGAACATTTGCATTTATTATATTGACTCTCTCTTCTCTTCTCTCTCTCTCTCTGAACATCTTTCTCACCCTCCATAACCGTTATTATTGTTTCATTTTACTTGTAGCAATTTTTTTCCTCCTACACTGCCACCACCATCAACAATATATTATGCTCCTTTAATCTGACACTAATCTCATTCTGATTATTTGCTGAATACACACGTACATCTACTCACTACACACTGTTGACTGTGTTCTCCAGCAGTAAAAGTGCAACATTCTCTCTCCATTCTCCGCTCTCCAATGAGAGGATAATCGCACTGGAAAAATAAATGACAAAAAAATAGAAACATATGTAGTCAATATTATTACGCGTGTAATAAACGTGTAAGCGTGTGCACTATGCTGTTAACCAAATATAAAGTGCATTTACATAGTGCATCATGCAAGCGAAAAAAAAAAATATTTTACGGCTATTCTAATGTTATTACTATTATTTGCTACTGCTTTTAATCCAAAATCCGCTGAGTAAACGCCACACTTGGTGGACTGTAAGTGTAAGTACATTTTTTGTTATTAGAGAGTATAATATGACATGAGAACGAATTGAGTTTCGTGAATCCATTGTTCTTTTATTCGGCGGAGATGAGAAGATTGAAGTGCAAACAAAATGCATCATACACAAACAATCCAATAATAAGTCATCCGATTTAATCCGGACAATATTAAAGTCGTGTCATTGTCGAGTCGACATAATATTATCACTTTTTCTGCGTAGTAATAGTAGCATTCACTACCGCATTACAGCTTAACACTTACTACTATTTGATATGTAAAGATGTAAAGAAAAACGGACGTAAATTAATGTCTCTTTTTTGGGTTGGGTATGTGTAAATATAGGGAAGGAGAAAAAGAAAAGAAAGGAAAGTTGGGGCAAACCAATAAATACAAATCCGTTTAGACATTTTATTACCCAACTGGAAGCAGTATACAATGTGCAGTCAAATGTGTGACGATGGTGGCGATATGTATGTATGTATGTCGGTGTTGTAAAAAGACAAACGATTTTGGACTGTGGAAAATAGTGTGGTGTGGTGGTGGGTGGGTGACCACCACGTTTTCAAACCACCACTACCACTACTACTACCGTTACCGTTATTACATGATAATGAAACTGTTTTCAACTTTTCTTTTTGTTTTAATGGTCGTACGAAGAACAATAGATATAGTATAAATTGTATGGGTGACTTAAGCAAAAGCTATAAATCTTTCGGACAGTGGACCTGAGCTAATAAAATCCTGCCTTTCACAATGACCATGCTACGACCACTTTTCACTGGAGCTTTTTTCTCACCGTTAGTTTTGAAGAAGAGTGTAAGTTTTTGTAATAGAGTCATCTATTTTTTTTTGTACAACTCATTCCCTCATCAAGTGTAATATATTGTCATCGCCTCCGCTATCATTCACTCATTTTCCTCCCTTCTTCGTGTTCCTTTCCCGAGCCCCAATCTGGAATTAGAAAGCTACCGTTGTGGTGCCGATGTTTCTCTTATCATTTGACTCGTCGGTAGTCCTCCTCGTAAACAATTACTTTTATCTTTATGTAACATCAACAATAAAAGAAAAAGGTACATGCAGACAGCAGCTTTACTGGTGGTCTTTATAATGATTATACTGGTCGTGTGCCGACCTACTGCCAATTCAGGAGCATGACTTGAAATTGAAAATGAAAACAGTTTTACAACAAATCTATTCGGTCTGTACGGGTAAATAGTATGCATGCTTCAAGCATGATGCTTATTGTATTGCTTATCTACATTGGCGAGCATCACATTTATTAGAATCAATTGAAGTCGCCCTACCATAAGGAACTTGTCAAAATTATCAGTATCTCATGCCTTTGAAGCTGATGCGGGTATAGAAATATTTCTTTCTCCTCCATGCATTATCTATTGAAGTAGACCGCTTTCCTGCTTGATTGATAGGAATCTTTATGAAATAAAATGTCAAAGGTCGTTTTCTACCTGTCCAATTCTACTTTACTTAAACATAAATGCATAGATGCAATATATAGTTAACGAGCACGTGGCTTGTCATAAGATGTTCAAGTACACCTTGTTGAGCTCTAGGAATGTTGGGTAATATCTGTGATAGAAAATGTTGAAGAGGAAAGGGATGAGAAAGAAATTCAATGTTCGTTGTTTCTGATATTTATCTACCTACGAGCCTGTATATCTTTCTCTGTCTACCAACATTATTTGCTTCCTTGATGTTTCACTAATCAAATCATCAAAGCTATATCTTTTACAACTCATTTCATGTATGCAATATAGCAGTAACGCACACTGTCAAGCGCAAACGAACCAACTTTATAACCTGGTAGCCCAACCTGTTTCCTGGCATTTTTGTTCTCTAAATACCTTCTTGAAATGAAATATACATAGGAACTCACGTTATATGTAGCCCTTTGGTGAAGATCAAAACAATTTAATCAATTTCTTCCGTTCGGGTACAAAAGAACTAAAAGAATCGCTCGTCTTTCTTCACGCTTGAATACCAAATTTGTCGCTGTGTTGTCCTCTATCAATCAGCAACTTTGATACTATTCATATCCTTTTATAACACTCTGAAGAAAATGCTTTGAGTAATTTGTCATCTCATCATTAATGACATACGTCTGTTTCACGAAAATGTCGATTCCAACTTTGTTTTTTGAACTTTATCTATTCCGCACCTCAACATCATATCAATAGTCGTATTTACTGTGAGTATCTTCGATATCTGTCTAATGTAATTTTAGTTATGAAAGTAACTTTGTTTAAGGTTATCCTTTTCGCTGACAATTGATTTTTATAAACAAGCAAACGCATTTGTTTATAGACCAGTTTGATAATTAGCATATTGTTTGATTATTTCTTTATCGAATGTATGATGATGACAAACAAATTTTACCAGAAATTTCAGCTTCTTATTTACTAAACCTCAGTGGTATCTTCCGAAAATATGAGAGACATGATCAGAACATCTAGCAAGTTCCCAAGAAAGATCGTATTCTACGTGCACACCAAAGCTAAAAAAATAAAGCTCTCTTACTCAATTTGGGAATTCAGAATAGGATGCAACTTTGTAACTTGAGGAGAACACAAAAACATTTCCTCTTTTTGTCTTGGCCTAAACGATTTTGCATGAACAGAATAAACAAGCAGTCTAAAAGAATAATCTATGATGCTTTGGTTAAAAACATACCACATCATTTGCTTATATGGACTATGATCCAGAAAAGTGGAAAAGAGAGGGGCAAAGGATCATAATATCTATTCAGTCCACACTAGTCCAGCCAAACCAGAAGAGAAGAACATTTTCATGCTCTCCCTGGGTTCTCTCTTTCTGGAACTGGCTACAAAACGCAAAAGAGGAAAATATTCTTTCGTGCATTGTGTGAGTCAGTAAAGAGGAAAATATTGCATTGCATTGTTCATAAGATGTTATTATTACACTTGGTCGTGGTGTGGAGGCATCATCATCATCATTACTGGATGCTATTGTTTGCTGAACACCTACTGCATGAACATGACTGGCTTTTTGAAGGAGAAAGCCAAAACGCCACAGTCAGAGTTCATATATGTACTACGTATGACCGTAGTCGCTGTGGTATAGATACTGCAGCAGCACTAGTAGTAGCAGCCCACTTCATTAAACAGCTGGTCTTACATTTAATGAAAATTGATAGCCATGAAACTCTATCCATGAATCTATACAATAGCCCAAAGTGCTATCTGTGCACAGCATTTTCAAAAGCTTGAAACATGTTTTTTGGCAAAAAAAAACGAGAAAAAAAACTTGGAAAAAGACAATGCTACTAAACGACAAGGTCAGCAAAAATCTCTAGCTTTCTACCTTCTCTTCTTGGTCTACTTCAAGTAAAAATGAAACACTTTCTCGCGTTTTCTATAATATTGAATAAATATTTTTCGGTTTAATGTCGTTTTACGAAACCTTTTTATCCGTGCTATGTATGCATATACTTTTACTTAATATGAGCAGTCATTTACCCTTGTATGTATGTACATTTTTATACTCATGTCCTAAATTTTCATTCTTGACTCAACTGTGAAGATGCTGGATGATATAAGGATGATAATGATGATGATCTTATGGTCCCCAAAGAGAAGCATATGTGTCGCTATTAATAAATAAATGGATCTAGATGATGAGCCATGTGAGTGTTCATGAGTGAGTGATTGTCAACTGGTTATTTTCAGTTGACAAAAAATAATAAAAATCAGTGATCTATCAAATTCACTTGGATATATATTCCGCGTTTTTTTCCTCCAGAAAAAAAGAATTTTGAATGTAAAAAGTGTGTTGTAAGCCTTGGCTATCTTATGGTCCCCAAAGAGAAGCATATGTGTCGCTATTAATAAATAAATGGATCTAGATGATGAGCCATGTGAGTGTTCATGAGTGAGTGATTGTCAACCGGTTATTTTCAGTTGACAAAAAATAATAAAAATCAGTGATCTATCAAATTCACTTGGCTATATATTCCGCGCTTTTTTCCTCCAGAAAAAAAGAATTTTGAATGTAAAACGTGTGTTGTAAGCCTTGGCAAAGATTTACAGACAGCATGGAAATGGAAGGAACATAGATGGATGGATGAAACATGTCAGAAAAGGAAGATGTAAGAGCTTCACAATACTTGACAGTACTATACGCTCATCGTCGTACAGTGGTGCTGTTTTTGTTTTAAAAGGGAAAAGTGTCATCCTTTCCCTCTCTTCAATCTCTTCTCTCTTGGAAAACTGATCAGAAACAAAAAAAAGTAATGCGGACGTAGAGAACCACACAGCATCTCTAGAACAAGTTACATGTTACATATATATCTAAACTTTGCTGCAAATTCTCTTTCTCTCTTGCTTATACATACAATACGACTCCTGACTTCCCAGAAACAACTCATTTATATTTTATACACCATTATAATACAGATCCTCTCTTTCTCCTCTTTGTTGACATGAATCATGATGATGATGAGGGGAGAGAAAAAAACAGACACGAATTACGTATTAAGCTTTGATAATGTTGAAGGTGATGATGATATGGGCTTTTTACTGCTCCACTTGTTTTTATAACAGTATAACAATAGCATATTGCCATTACACTGACCTTATTATTACGATCATCATCAGTATCATCCTTTTTCCCTTTTTATATACTCAAGCTATTATTTTTCGTGGTTTTTTTGGTTTACAACAACAAGTTTTGCTTTAGCTGTAGCTGAAGAAGGAAAAAAAACTGTAGATTGGTGGTGATGATGATGCTACTACTGCTGGTTTTTCGGTTGTGTTGCTTCTACTAGTAGGATATTTCTTCTGGTCTGGTCTTATGTGATGATATGGTCTCCGGAGACAGTTTTCCCATTTCAGCTCTGAAAAGGCACTCAACAATGCAACGTTGAATGAAATGTAATGCAGTCTGCAGGCAGAAAAGAGTAGCAAATACTTTTGTTTAAGAGTATAATATGCAGTGTGTAGTGTGGTCTTTAGTCTTTTGACTGAACAAAAAGCCAGGAAAAACAGCAAAATCCAATCTCTGCTCTGACACTGGAAAGCATACCCAAAGGACCATATATAATATAGCCAATGATGCTACTCCTCTGAACATGATGATGATGATCCTCATGTAAAAGTAATGGACCGCTTTTTTTTACTTGAGGAGAATATGTACAAAAGCTGCATTGTTGTAGTTTTGCTAAGAGAATGAATGACCAACTGTTCACTTTACTGGGTTGTTTGCTATGTTTGCTGGTTTCGTTCTCATCAAAGTCAAAAGGCTTTTATATGTGTGAGGAGAAGTGCAAATCCATTTTGTTTTGATTCGATTCGCTGCATTATTGTAATCAATAGGAAATCAAGTGAAGAAAATTGGATAATTAAGTAGAAAATTGTGTTATTGTCGGGCTCTTGATCAAATAGATAAGTAGGAGAAACTTGAGTATCATTTTTATTACAACAAAAAAAATCAGAGTATAAAAATTACAAGAGCAATCTGTTGGTTGATTTTGGTAAGATGTATGGCTTCTGTAATTCGATAATGTTTAAAAATATCATGTACTTTGCTTTCTTCAAATTTGTGTTTTAAATGAAAAAAGGGTGAAAATTGAAATGTAAAGTTGTCTGGATTTTGGGTGGAAATTTCTGCAATTTTTCAAATCTGTCAGTTAGTAGGGAAGAGTAGACTTTTTTTTGATTTTCTGTGTGTACCCACGTATTCCTTTCTACTCTTTTTTTAAATAAAAAATTGAAAAATGGAAAAAAATTGAGGGAGACAAGTGGAAGCTGTATGAGATTCCATAGGTAGCTCAATAATGCATTCTATTGCTAGTAGCAAGATAAGAATAAGAATGACATTGGTTGACTCGACTCTTCACATGCATGCTACTAACATGAAGCATAAGAGAAAAAAAGGACATTTATTGCCAATCTCACTTGGTGTCTCTGAATCTCTTACGAAAAAAGAAAGACATTTGAGGGATGAGGAGAGGGAAGAGACAAGAACAATGAAAATCACTTACTTCCTTTTTCCTACTTCCCTCAGAAGGAATCGTTCTTCACCAATAAAAATCGGTCTATGTGAAATGTTGAAAAAATGAAAGCATATTATGAAAATTGGTTATTTTTGTGTTTTTTCACACCTCCAGATTTTTAGCTAGTTACTCATGCATGTATATGTTATATGTTAGCTTAGCTTACATATTTGAAGCTAACCAAAGTTCTACTAGGTTGCATTTTTAATGGATAAAGTAACAAGATTTAATGAAACTGTTTGACTTTGTTGCTCACGTGCCACAACAACATCTTATTTCTCAAGATGCTAGGAAATCATCAGTTTAAAGGAATATTTTCCACTATTTAATATTTACCTCATGTTCCCTACTTTGCACTAATATCGTCCTCTTCGTTTTCTCTAAATTTTCCTTTAGGTTGAGTTGTTGGATATATAAGATACATTTATGTAAAAGAGGAGTGTGTTATATGCATAAATAAAACGGGAGGAAAAGTTGTGTTGTTAGTTGTTGTTGTCTTAATGTAAACCTTTTTCCATGTGTACTCTGTTCATGCATACATGAACGTTGACTATTTTCTTATTATATGCTTCATTCGATGACTTTTTGGTATCCTTTGCTTTTCTCAAATGATGGTACGATGCACGAATGCAGAAATGGTAGACGTTCCAAAAACTAAAAGTAAAGGAGTTAAAAGGCCAGGAAAAGAAGAAGCGAGAGAAAAGGGAAAATGAGAAAAGAAGAAAAGAAACGAGAAAAACACTGAGGGAGAAGTGAACTGCAATGTGTTTTTTGTGTGTGAGATGGGAGAATAGAAAGAGAACGAGAAGGGAGAAACTGTTTGAAAGAGAGAGAGAGAAAATTCGTAGGGACCTGTCAACCAGCTAAATCAAGACGAATGCTGCAACATGAAAGTGCTTTTCTCGCCTCACTCCATTGGGATCTGCTTTTACGCAGGCAGTCAAACCAGGGTGCACTAGGAGCTGGATATGTACAAAGTACAGAAACAAAATATAAGTATAATATGAACAGTGGAGAAGGTAAAATGGAAACGCGCGAGCGATGCTTCCTTTTTTTCTTTCGGATAGAAATTTTGTCACTGTTTTAGAGATGCGGAAATAAGAAACATACGACTTTTTACATATTTTACGAATATACACAAAGCACCTTGAATTTTTTTGAGGAAATTTTATCTTGTACGCACAAGTTTAAGTTTTTAAAATGTAATTATTCCTTTAAAAATACAAAAATTTAGAGCACAACAAATATGATTGCTGTAATTACGTATCAACTTAGTGTATTGCAGAGGGCCTTTTTGCCTTATCTATCCGATGCATGGGAAATAAGTATATTTATGATAATGTTGATCAACCTGATCAATTTAGCTCAATTTTCACATAATATGCATCAATAAAATCGCGATCATCTAGATCATCTTTTGAAAGCAATAAAAAGTCTAGTGGAAGCGTGGAAACGTTTGTGTGACCATTTGTCGGCTTAATATAAAATTCAGTGATGGTAGGGGACAACAGCGATATTTTCCGTCGCTTTCATTTTTATGACCTATACTGCTTTTTTTACTATCAACCAAAATTACCACCGTCCATGCTATCGTCATTTCCCCCTTAATCACCTTAGTCATTTGTGTGCGTTAAGGGTAAAGCATTTTAAAACGGGTTTTATATAGTAAGTCTATGGTCTAGTCACTGTATTATTGCTTCTACTCTACATTTAATATTTCGTCAGAGTGGACTATTGACTTTTAGTAATTCTTCTTGTCATGTTCAAAATATGAACAGTCAATATTTTTGTGATAGTACAACTGTGGAAAGATTTTACTATAGATCTAAAGTGAACTTTCCAATGTACATGTATCTATCTATGTATGCATTTTTGTTTGCACCTAAACTTACTTACGGAGAAAGCTTCAAATTATGTAGTTCACGAAAAAATAAACTTCAAATCAGAATTCAATTGAATACAGAGATAGGTGTACATCTACATTGCTCAAAAATGTATTCCTTTTTTTAAAAAATCATACAATCAAGCTATTTTTTTATCCGTTTTTATTTTAAATGATCTCTTTATTCTTACGTATTCACCAGTGAAGTGGGTAAATTTTGCTAACTGTCAGTCTTCTCTTTAAGGTATGTCCTCTCTTCGATCTATCCATTGTCATTATTTAGAATTATGTCTAGGTAAAAGTTAAATTCACATAAAACTATCTCTGTGAAAAATATTTCTTAAGTATAGTACTGCCTTATAAACCAATATTGAAACGTACGGTTGTATTTTTATACATAATTTTGTGTATAAAATACTATTTGCTTATGATGGGTGGTTTGTGGAGCTCTCGTTTATGAAAAAAAATAAAAGTAAGATGATCGCAGAGGGAATTGCAATCATACTATGGGATTTTTTATTTATTCCTGTAGTGCAATGATAGGTAAAGCTGTCATTATTGCTACCAAATACACACTAAAACTAACTAATATTATCAAATGGACATATTGTACTCTTGAAAAGACTTTTTCTTCATGTCATTTATTACCACTAATATTATGGAGGGGACACGTAAAAAGACAAAAAAAGTCACCAGTCACAGCAATAACTAGCTATACCATGAGGGTGAGATATAATATTGAAGGTAACTGGAAAAGAACGCAGACAAGTCTTTGTGAAGAAGATATCATGGTCTACTCAGGAAGGCGAAACGGGAGGATAGAGGATGTTATATTTTGGTAGGAGAATCACGCAAGACGTTTACCGTCCACAAGATGAAGTTTTATTGGAAAATGAAATGAACCTTAAGAGGCTTTCCCTTTACAACAGCAACTCAATATGTTGGACGTGGTAGTCAGGTATATGTTTAGGAATCACATTTTTTGAAAAAAATGCTTCTATAACATTATCCTGATGTACTTTCACAAATCGGCCAAAGTGCCGGTTACTCATACAAATGACCACTTTCCTTTTCTTCACTCTTTCTATCTCTATTTCTGTGTCACAAGGAAAGGCATGACTTTTTGTAAAAAAAAAAAAAAACTTTTTCATAACTACGTTTAGTGCATTTTATGTGTTTGATTCAAACAATGACACAAGATGAGCTTCATGATGTTCATGCTTCAGCACTCTAACTGTGTCTACAAAAACTCTCAATATAAAGTCGTTGTCATTGTGTTGGACCGAGCCGAGCGTGTATATTTACAGACTGCTACAAAAATATAATATTATCAACTGATAGCAATGCATAATATTATGCATGTGTGTTGCGTATGATCCTACAAATACAAGTAAGGACATAAATGAAGTGTTACAAAAATGGTCCGTACTACGAGAAAAAAGTGAAAAGTTGAACGAGTGGAACCAAAATCGGAAGTACTTGGTAGACTTCTTCCGGCAACATCCATTAAATGCATTAGGAAGCAAAATTATCAATAATCCATTAACAATCTATGAAAGAGTTTTCGTAATCTTTGAATTGCATTAAAAGGAAAGTAAAGAATGAAATTGAATAGCACTTGTGATTTTGAAATGTCATGTTGGACTCATTGATTTTACCAAGCCAGTTATGAAACATTATTCATTAATTTAGTAGCTATATTTTTTCAGTAACTCAAAGTAAGTTTGTTTTACATCGGATCGGTCTTATTGCTTCTAATGAGATAAAAACCTTGTTATGAATTTGATTCAATTCATCATCATTTTTTTCAATACGGAAACTACGATATATGATTGACCCCTTTTAAAATATGAATGCGTGTCCAAGCTAAAGTGCGTAGGAAGAAAGTGTGCACAGCATATACATACATACATACACGTATTTTCTACTATGAAAGAAATTTATCGGGCAAACCGTGTAATTAGTGCATATTCATCTATTTTAATTGATTTCCGTGAGTTGAGCAAACCCTCTGGAGCAATGAAGCTACCAAAAAATTACCGGTCAAAAAACAGTAACGTTGAAAAGGGCAAGAAACACACAAGAGTGAATTTTAGTCAGCCAGGTATAGTAAGTAATTGACAATTTGGTGGATTGAAGTAGATACATACAAATTATAAACATCTGCTGGCAAGCTGCAAGACCATATCTAAAATTCATTTTTTTACAGTTTATGAATAACGACAAAGGGTCTTTCATTCTGTAAGGTCTTCTTGATTCTTATTGAGTGAATTAACCGCAACCATCATAAGCTTAAAGGGTGGTACGAGTAAACTGGTACAACCTGCCTGTAGAATAAAAAATGTGTGCATAAAGTGTGTCTTCTCCTGGGCTTTAACGTGATGATAATGATGATGATTATGATCTTGTAGTGATAGGTAATAAATCAAACCGGGTAGTATGATGATAGTTGGGAATTCAGTATTAAAAAGGGTTTTACTAGGATTCACTCGGTGATACACCGAAGTCAAACTTCTATAAAAGTTTAAACTTTACGTGTTTATTGATCCCAATGAAAGTACGGTGATTCATAAAAAGAAGAACATAGGCAGCATACTGCAAAGAGATAGGTGAATGTCAGCGATAATGATCTTTGTGAGGAATGAGTTTGTATATTCATATTCAATGCAACTTTGGGTGGATGTTCTTTTTATAAAGTGCTCTAGTATGGCTAGTTGATACCAAAGTGTAGTAGTCTTTGCGGTTATGCTGCTGCTACAAGAGTGGATTTCACTTTTCCTATTAAACATCCATCATTTTTCTGTCAGTAAGTTCCTTTACGTAAATTAAATACCCTTATGGACGTACACGCACAGTGCGAAAATGAGTTGGCTTCTATATGCATTCAAGGAAATATGAAGTATATTTAACACATCAGTCAAACCAAGTATTTCATTGAGATTTTGAATAAATTTTTCTCATGAGTCGATATATTCACACTCAACACTCACCGTAAGGGATAGAAAAAATGCTTGGGGTGAAGTGAAACTCAGAATCAGTATTGTCTGTCATCGTGTCTTTACCATGGCATTGCTAGAGATGTGCGATGATATTTTTTGACTCATTTATCCTTTCACGGTAATTTATAGGGATATTTTCAATACTTCTATTATATTTTCCCATTCAGTACACCATCCAGTTCCAGTACCAGTTCCCTTGTACACCATCTCATCCTCATTCTTCATTCGCATATCCTC
>JAHZMZ010002484.1:0-23475 GCA_027743805.1 Lepidocyrtoides sp. E14 | reverse complement strand
CTTTAATTTCATGTTTTCCTAACAAGCTCGAAGGTGCAAATGCATTTTCTACATGATGCTTCCTTTTTTCAAGGAATGGCAATTTATACGTAAGTATATTACCTGCATTTCTTCTTTGTGCATTTTCATCTGAATTTAGTATAAGATGGTATATAGATGATAAGATCAACAATAAAATAAATATAAAATAAATATGTGCAATCCACACCAATAGCAAGTGATAATATAGCAGAGGATGTATGCATGCTTATTTTGCAACGATTATCAAATTTTATACGTTCAAATTTATTTCAAGACATTCTGTTACACACTACTGAGCCAGCCCCCTGTCAAACACTGTTTGAAGTCGAAACAGGCAAAAAGGTCGAATTCAAAGATCACTGCTGTGCAGTATTGTAGTAACACCGGTCTCCTCCACATTATCTGTTCAGTTGCTCTTCCCTTGCTGATGATGAGGATGAGGAGGTTGTAAAAATCTTTCATTCGTGAACAACAGTAGTTTAAAAACCATTACATCGTGCTTGGCTTTTTTCTGTAAAGTTGATAATCTTCTTAGAACACGAACATCACTTGTTTTTTATCTGCATAAAACACACATTTTAGTGTGGTTAAAGCGAGACGTGTCTACAAGATATTTTTATAGCTGCTTAGATTATCACGTAGCTTAGTGTCGTTCAAAGACTACTTGCGTGAATGAAACTGTTTTGTTGTGAGAATTCTCACAGTGCCACTTTGGAGTGTCATTTGAAAGGAACTCGCAGTATTTGCTCGTTGCAAAATGCCTCAAAGAGATTTAACAAGACTTTATGAAAACTGTGGGGAGACAAAGAAGCCAGAAGAAGCTGTGATTGAAGGAAAGATTCCTGATTGGGTCAATGGTTGTTATATTAAAGTCGGTAAGGATCTACTTTTTATGCATTCTTTCAAGATTTGAGCTGGTTTTAACATTGAAAACTCTTTATTGTTCTACTCTTTTCTCTTATTTTACTATGATTTAAATTTGAAATAAACTGTTTGAATGCAAACTATTGCACGAAAATTTAGTTAAATCTAACGCTCAAATGCCATTACATAGGTACTAACTCATGTTTTCTTACTATATGCAGGACCAGGAAAATATCATTTCGATGGGTTTTCTATGAAGCATTTCATTGACGGGTATTCCGCTGTGGTAAGTTGACTACGTGACTTCGTTTAGACTGCCTTCTAGCTGAGTCCAAACGCAGAAATCAATTTAAAATCTGAGAATTTTTTTTTGCATCTGGCAGTAAGAAAATAACTGATTTGTTTTACATGGTTAAAATGTTAGGGGTAATACGGGCATACATGAAATTAATAATGGATGCATAAAAATATGTACCTAAATTATCCTACCTCTACAATTTCAGGCCAAATTTGAAATCAAGAATGGTTCAAAGGTAGTTTTCCAGAAAAAGTACCTTGAGACTGATGTGCTAAGGCGCGCCAATAGTGCTCAGAAAGCTGTTGTTTGTGAGTACGGCACTCCAGCAGAGCCCGACCCAACAAAGGGATTTCTTTCCAGATGCATTCCAAACTTGGTACGGGAAAATGGTCATTGATTGTTTAGCACGGTCACTGCTATCTGCAACACATTTTTGTGTATTTAGTTAAAAGTAAAAAAATGTTTTTGCAATACTTGTTTTTTCATAGATTCCTGAAATGTCTGACAATCATAATATGGCCATGTATAATTTTGGAACAAATCTTTGCGTGGCCGGTGAATCTTGTTTCTTCCGGGAACTTGATCATAAAACTTTGCAATTGGGTGCCACAAAATTTGACACCAACAAATGTTTCGGACTGAATTTCACTTGTCCACATCCAATTACTGATGAAACTGGCACTACATACACAGTTGGATCATCTTTTATAACGGGTCTCAAGTACAATGTAAGCTTATTTGAATTTAAAAGAAATTTTAGTAGATACACTTGCGTATGTGAAAATAGTGTAATTATTTCTGTGCCTCTATAATGCGCAGTTTGTGAAGATCCCTGCCATGACTGGAAAACCGACAACAAAAGAAATCCTGAAAAAGCATAAAATTTTTGCCACCATCTCCAGTCAAGTAACTAGTATGCTTAGTATGCATCACAGTTTTGGCATGACGAAGAAATACCTGGTTTTCATTGAACAGCCATACGTTTTAAATGTGACAAAAATCCTCGGCGGTGTCCTAACAAGAGGACAATGCTTCTTTGATTGGCTAGAGTGGAGGCCAGAACTGAGAAATCGATTCTACTTGATTGAAAAGGAGACTGGAAAAGTGCACAAAACGGAAGTCGTGTCCAATGAGCCATTTATGTTTTTGCATCTGAGCAATTGCTACGAGGAAAAGGGCCATGTAGTTGTGGATCTTTTGCGCTTCCCCAATGGAGACTTTTTTGATGCCAACTTCATAAATAAAATACTGTCAAATCGTACTCAAATGGAAACAGAGTTTGCAAGTCTGGAAAGATTTGTAATTCCCGTGGTGGATAGTGTTACCAGCCTTTCGGAAGGCACAGAACTTGTCTCTTTGGATTACACCACAGCAAGTGCAGTTCGTAGAGGAAAGCAGATCGTACTGAGTTCTGAAGTATTTACCAATCGAGGACTGGAGCTGCCATTTGTTAACAAATACTTTGTTGGTAAAAAGTACAGATTTGTTTATGCCACAGCCAACACAGCTCCACTAGGCTTTTATGAAAATACAATGGTCAAGATTGATTTGGGGACAAAGACTATCATGAAGTGGCAAGGGACAGTAAATAGCTTTCCTGGTGAACCATATTTTATCCCCGACCCTAATGCAAACGAAGAAGACGAAGATGCTGGGGTCGTGATTAGCGCTGTATTGACAAATGACGCTGGTGCAAATGATTATTTATTGTTTTTGGATGGGAAAACATTTAAAGTAATTGGAAAAGCCACCTTCAAAGAAAATATTCCTTTTCTGATTCATGGAACATTTATCCCATCATAGTAATACACACAATATATTGCCTATTTTTGTGGCAATGAGCATTTACGTTTTTTAATGGGAGAACTTTTAAGTAATTGAATCAGCCAATTTTCAGGCTACAACATTCCATTTGAGACCAGTGTAATCCCATCATAATAGTTTAATATTATTACTAATCGAAACCTTGTCTGCTTTTGTGCAATACAATGTACATAAATATGTGTTGTGTATGTAACAGTGAATTGCTAATCATTATTATTGTGACTAACTCGTCTAGACCTTAAAACGTATTATATTTAGACTATGAAATGCATTTTATTTATTATTTTGTTACTTGCAACTTGTTTTTATTATCACTGACTGGTGCTTTGAGTATTTTACACAAGTTTTATGAACGAAGAATGCAGTATAATGTTGCACTTGACGCGCCTAAGTATATATGTATGCATAAAGATTTTCCTTATTGCATACTATTATTTTTTTTCTTAAAGTATTAGATTGAATCAAGCTATAGTGTTAAAGTATACTACTAGTAGTCACTTACCAAATCGCACCGTGTGGAAAAGAGAAAAAATGACGTTTCATATTTGTGCTCTTTCTATATTTATTTATTTATTTATTTATTTTTAAGCGATGCTTCCTTATCTATTTATATAGTTAAAATAATGACCGTCGACAATATATACAGTAACGAAATAAGTAAATTCGTTGCAACTTGCAAGATTTGAGTATACAGAATAAAAAGGATAATTTTAACAAAGCTTGGGTTCTGGAGAAGCTAATGACAACTAGCATTATTGCCCATCATTCATTTCATTTACTTCATTGTTTGCATGTTCCATGATATATTCCTGAAACAAATTGTACTGTTGTACAGGTCGTGTTGAAAAGTAATTTATCAACATTCGAAAGAAACATCACTGGAAATAAGACACAAAAAAGCCGACACACTTCTTGAATAAAATGAATACTCAGTCAGAGGAAGAGAATGAAGGGGAAGGATATATGGAAAATGAAGTGCCTGGCGAATGGCAGGTGTCGTGATATAAAATAACCGACCCATAAACTTGAATGAAAATATCCAGTGCAATATTTGAATTACATTTTGAAAGATTATTGGAACAGGGCTTGGGAGCAAGTGGTGACAATGGAGTTCCATTGACCAGAGATATCATCCGCTTTGGATTATCCAGAATCGCTAGAACATTGGACACTTTCGAATTTGCTTACAGTCGCTTGGACTGTAGGAAAAAGTAAGTTTTACATGCAAATGCTGATATTATGCCTTTTCCCACTGTGTATAAACATATACATACCTATATGTGCTTTACTCATCACACAATTCAGAAATATTTCCACGATCGGCGCACTCTCAAATTATGTTCATTTACGAATAATTGATCTTGGAGAAAACAAACTCAAGAGTTGTACAGCAATTGCAACCATTGCCAATCTTCTTCTTCTAAACGTTGAAGGGAACAGGATTGCGTCTTTAAAAGAGATTCCAGACTTTCCTTTCCTCCAAGTATACTATAATCATAAACAACACGTCTACAATTCTATGAGTTTTATTGTGCATCATGTACCACCGGTATTTAATCAATGAATGAATCTGTGAAGGCACTCTGTTTGAGGAGAAACAAATTGAAAAGCAGCGACGGTTTATTCCCAAACTGTTTGGCTTATTTGCAACTTGCTGGTACAAACGAATTATTGTACAATCTTAAAGGAGTAATGCAGCATGCGCTTGTCATATACTTAGTTAATTGTCATACGTGTAGATAATGCACTAGAAGAAGTGTACGGCTTTACCTCTGACGTTTGTCCCTGGCTGACTGTGCTGGAATTAAAGGGAAACAAACTAAAGAGCATTGTAGGAATTGACCTTCCACAGCTTCAGAGGCTCTACATAGTATTACCAGAAAGATATATTATAACCAAAAAACGAGCACATTTATAATGCATTTTTAATCCAAGTGTATCTGATATTTTGAACTTGAATCGAAGGCTCAAAATCTGTTGACCGATTTGACTGGTTTGGATGGATGTCCAAGCCTGACTCATCTACATGCAAGGGATAATAAAATTTCTCACCTTGAAGATTTCCCTGCATTTGAAAAACTTGAATATGTCAACTTAAGGTAAATTAATATACAATGATACAAAATGGCATTTCATTCTACACATGCTGTTTTTCCAATTCTTTTGTTCAACTTAATTTTTATAATAAATCAAAAATATGAAAAAAAACAGAGGAAATGACATGCGGCGATACACCCAAATGATCTTTCTAGGAAATTCCCCAAACCTGAAGACGTTAATTTTAATGGGGAATCCTATCTCAACACTTGGAAATTATAAGTAACACCACCTAGGGTAGCATAATACATAAAAAGCTAACATTCTGCAATAGTACATTTTACTAATACTGTGTACGTTTTTGGAAACATGATCAGAGTTGAGGTGTTGGCCGCGAATCCCAATTTGAGAAGACTTGACAAAAGTCCAGTTTTGGAAACTGATTTAGTAGAAGCTCGTCAACTTCGTTAATGGGAGAGAGGAAGGTCAACTGTCAGGAGTTATGGATGATCTTAAACTAACCGTCAGTTCCATGTCTGTGCTGGATTTGGAAGAGATGCAAATGCTTCCCAGTAATGAGGATAATGATGAGTAACCGGCAAAAAATGAAGATTAATGAAACGATTTACTTATCTGAGTACATATTTATGTTACAAGTCACAATGTTTCATAGTAAAAATAATTCAAAGCAAAGTTTGAGAACAAATTGACATAAATTACTATATTGACATTATCCGTATCCGTTTTTTACTATGTGTGTGTTTAGTCACTAAACTTTTCTCAGGCAACATCCTGGACTCTGGTCACAAATGAAATACGCCATACATCTCTTTGACTCATTTGTAGCATTTTGGAAGGTCGCATAAGGAGGAGAAGATAACTTCATGTTCCTCCAATATTAGTGATCACTGCTCAGAGATATTTTTGTCATTCAAAATAGCAGTCTAGTTGGTGTTCCTTTGAGTTTTGTTCTCGGCTTAACTAACCCGACTGAGATTTATCGTCTTCCTAAATCGGTGGCTGGGAAAAATCATTTATTAATAATATGCATATTTATGCTTATGCTGTGTGTCACTAAAAAAAGCCAACCACCAGCCAGTGATAATTGTCATCGTTCAATTTGCTCGGACATATGAGTACATGATACTCATACTCATCCTAGTACGATAAGCGCAGATACGTAGCTTTTAGGTGCTCGTGAGTTCAACATGTGCTCCTGCCTGACTCTCGCAGTCTACTCAACAGAGACTCTGCTGAGAATACTCGACTCGACTCCCTTTATATAGCTGTAATGTTTATGTGATAATCATTATCATCATCATCAGTGTAATGTGTGTAGTACAGCTACAGCAATAAAATGTGTACTGATAAACAGTCAGCAGACTTCCACCCAAGTGTTTCGAGCGAATGGAAACGTTTCGAACTGATTTAAACTTCCACTGTGCAGTTTGTTTCAACTATTGGGTAAACTAACTTCATTAATTTCACTGTAATTATATATCTAAATAGGTATGTGATTAGGTTCACAAATTCCACGTTTTGGAGGACTGCCAGTCCTAAACTGGCTGGCATTACTGGCAACAGGATATTGCGATGGTACGCAATGCTTTGAAGTTTATAAACATTTCAAGAAAACTCCGTTCCACAAAAATAGTGGGGCTTCATGAGACCAGTGTGGTTGAGTTTCCTTTTCGTGAATTTCACCGCTTTCAAGTTCACCCAGTAGTGCAAAATACAATGCAAAGGCAAACTTCTAAAGATGATCATTTGACGGTATGCCGGAACATGGTACATATCTCTACTTGCATGGAACATAATATACTAATAGACTTCAACCTGTTAACGAAACCCTCTGACAAGATATTAAATCTAAACTTTTAGAGAACAGCAGCGAGCATAAGAGACAATGAAATTCACGCCATGCTGGTCAAAGAAATAAAAGCTCTCTCACCTACAATTAAGGAAGTTACGCTCGAAGCGGAACGCAAGCCTACATCGTTAACGTTCAAGGCTGGTCAATGGTACGCAGTGTTTAGCATAACGATTTTTCCAAAGACTATACTTTTCGAGATGAGCATAATTCATTTTTTGGCTTTTTAAAGGGTAGATGTATTCATTCCAGGCGTGGAAACAGTAGGTGGTTTTTCCATGTGCTCGAGCCCGCATGAGATGGCACATTGTTATCAACTACGGCTTGCCATTAAATATTCTAATCATCCACCGGCGCATTGGATGCATGAGGTGCAAGGCAGGTTTAATTTTAAAATGTTTACTTTTCGTTTAAGTCAGTAAAATTCATGTCTACAACTGTTCTCCAATCTTAAGTGCCAAGTCGGGGATAAACTGAATGTCCGCATTGGAGGAGATTTCTACTTGGACCTGACGGCAGAGCCAGGCGATAAAAGAGTACTTTTGATTGCGGGAGGTGTAGGAATAAATCCGTTATGCAGCATGGTTCATTATGCAAGGAATGAAAACAAAATTAGAAACGGATCTGGTTCAGAAACAAGATTGTGTCTATTATACAGCGCCAAAGCTAAAAACGAGTTGATATTTAAGGTTTATGTACAATAACTTTTTGACGTGCATTTTAATTTTCAATTACTCAAGCCCCACACATGGTGTCGAAAATCTTTATTTCTAATTTTGTGTGCGTTTACAGGAAGTCTTTGATAATTATCGT
The DNA here is from genome assembly GCA_027743805.1 of Lepidocyrtoides sp. E14. Taxonomy (NCBI): domain Eukaryota; kingdom Metazoa; phylum Arthropoda; class Collembola; order Entomobryomorpha; family Entomobryidae; genus Lepidocyrtoides; species Lepidocyrtoides sp. E14. The sequence continues at coordinate 15,748 of JAHZMZ010002484.1, read as the reverse complement.
GATTCGAGCCACTTTTCTGTCAAGTATTTTATAACGGGCAACAATACTAAACAAACCACGACGATTGAGTCAGAGTCAGAAACGAATATACAGAGTAAGATTTTTCTTTCGTGTATCAATAATCAAATCAGGTTTAAAAAAAATAGCTTGATAATTTTTTTTCACACGGTCTTCGTTGACAGACAGAAGAATAAGAGCTTCCGACTTGAAAACTGCCGTTAATTGGCTGATTGAATCGCCAAAATCGTCTCTCAATACTGACCATGTGGAAGCATACATTTGTGGACCCCTTTCAATGATAACGGAACTCACTGATCAATTAAGTGCATTGAAAATAAGAAAAGTCAATTTTGAAAAATGGTGGTGAATAAAGTAAAGTATACTCGTAAACATCGTTTTATATTTAATACGGTTCGTGCTTTATTAAAGACTATTAACTATTACGATTAAATATTTAAAGGAAGAAAAAAGTATATTAAAGTGATTGATACATTGATGGCAAATAAACTCTCAGAATCAGATTTTCATAAATTAGCCCATATTACCATTCAATGGTGACCAATGTTAGGTAAATACGTGAGCTTACGTGCTTAGCTAATTCATATAGCATAATTCCAAGAGACGGTCTATCGACTCCGAATTCAATCCTCCATCCCACATTGTTCCAGGATCTGTCTCGACTCGACTGGAAACCTGAAAGTAGAACCTAGCTTACCCACGAACTATGCATCTTGTTCTGAATAACGTTCAAAGTATGCCTGTTGATAGAATTTTATGATGTATTCGGCTAAACGCGTCTGTCTGACTATCTAAATATATATCTTTGTTGCGCAACGTTTAAGTCTTCCTCTCTGACTTCTGACATGTTTCGGCAACTGGTACACGAAGGAAAGCCTTCAATATGAGCTTGAACTACATAAATACTTCGGGAAATGGGGCGGTGGAATTGGCTGCTTGTTGGTGTTTACCGTGCGTACGTAACTGGCAGACTTGCAGAGATTGTAGCAAGGTGTAGAGTAATTACTTGATTTTCGTTACTTACAAAACATACAAAACTTACACAAATTCATTGAAAATCAAATACATCAAATTCATTTCGGCAAGATTTAAAGAAAAAATGAACATTTTGGAATAATTATTACAAAATTCAGTTTGTCAGTTTTTGAACCGTTTTCTTACCATAATATGCAGTGCTACTTAGCTGGCAAAATGCGCAATTTTAAGCCATGATGTCTGGAGGATGCGTACCAAAATGTATTTCTCAGCGATGAGATGAAGTAGATGCAGCGTACTTTCATTACTGAATTCATTGGTTGCACATCTTCATTGCCCATCCCTTCTCTACACTTTTTCTTTAACTTGTAACTCTCTTCATCTGAAAGCAATTCTTGAAAAAACTTCTTTTCAATCTTCTTAAAACTATCTTCAATCTTCCCTGCTATGCCGATTGACGATGATACACAGTCAGCTAATGCTTGTAGTGTAAACTTGAACCATTTTCATCTCCACAGTTTTCAAATATTCTTTTTTCTTTCACATTCGGTTTTCATATTCTTACTTCAACGTAGCTCCCTTAATAATCAAAATAAACAAAACAACATTAGTAGCTGTCAAAACATCACATTATTCTCTCCAAGCAAAAACACAGCACTTACATACTGGAACAGTTTATTCGTACTAAATCTCTTATTTTCTAGTATATATGAAACTAACTTAATCATAATTTTACCAGTATGTAATTTACTGGTACATGTTTAATTTACTAACCATCCTAACACAATCATTTCACTTAAAGCAAGTGTCTTAAAACTATTCCCAATTATGTAGTCTCTGCCTCTTCAAAACGTAAAATTACTTACAGAGCTTACAAAACAACAATGATGCTGACAAGTTCATAAGAAACCATAAACCATTTGCCATGATTTTTCTTTTATGAAAATTAAGATCAAGGTTAAATATTGTAGAGCTACAACTTTAAACTGAAAGAACTTAAAAGACAGTCATTCAATATCCATTCAAAGAAATTAACATACAATATTTGAAGCAAAGAGCATAGAAACAATGCATCTTTTGGCTAATAATACATCTTCTCACTATATAATCTCCATCTCAAACTTATACTACACTACAGTTATATTTCATTTATTACACCTAGCTAATTAATTATCTTTCAGTAGCGCCTACTTGGAATATTTAATTAAATTCAAGAGTTTCTGTAATAACAAGCCTCCCCATCTCAAACTTTTCTGAAACTACGTTGCTAATATTTGATGTAGCTTAGTCAGTTCCAATTTGAACTGATCTAACGTTAACACCCAAGACGGGTGTTTGAGTATCCTAATCTTTTCCTACCTCCTGACCTCCGTCAATTTCGACTAATAATAAGTAACCTAATATGAATCAAATTTTCCTCATCCCACATCAATTAAACTTTTACAGCTTTATATATATCAAACAAGAAGTAAATTAAAATCAATATAAGCAATTAACCTACACAGCATTCTGAAACAACAACAGTAATAATAATAATAACAAGAACTAACCTCTACACACAATAATACACTGCTAAGAAATTAGTAAGTAAGAACATTTTTATATACCAAATAAAAAGAAAACCGCATATCAGAATCCAATAAGTCCTGTACACAGTCACAGGTTGGAAGTTCGTTTAGATAATTGTTTTCAAACCCAGTACCACATCGTAAAATATCCAAAGTTAGTACCGACCTGTAAAATCGCAAGTGTGAACCAATCAGTAGAAGTATGAAGATAAAACAAAATCATGTAGCTATTATTTAAAAAATACCATGTCGATCAAACATACGAGGGCTGTATGACCGTGAACGAGAGTGACGGCGCCGACGGTGGTAAGGAGACGGAGATCTGCGATAGCCTCTGTAATAATCATCTCGTCGACGTCTGTAATATTTCATAATCACATCAATTTAAGCTAAAAAAATTAAGAATAACAATTAGCCCACTAGAAAATATACACGGAGCAAGTAAATCATCATAGAGAATAGTATAGTGTATTGAACGCAACAATTTTTATAATTATAATCATATGAAGTTTATCAAGAACTCGATAAATAAATAACACTGAATTACCTGAGCATCAATAACGACTGTGCACTCTTCAATTGGACCGTAGCGTGAGAACACATCTTTTAAATCCCTTTCAGTAGTACGAAGACTCAGCCCAAAAACTCCGAGACATTTATTTGGACTTGGATTATCCTGAATTTTAGTAATTGAGGTACAATATTTATATATCAAAATATTACAAAAATTAATAATTTAAAGTTTAAAATTTGCTTGCACACATGCAAATTAAAACTATGATATATGAATCAATCAATCAACTACATACCGGCTAGTAAGCAGATTTAAGACGATGGGGTTGGGGTTTGGGAGTGAATCACGTCATTGCATATAAAAGAAGAAAAAGAAAAAAAAACATCCACAGTCATTAGCATAACCAGCCTCAGTGAAAATTAATTTCGAACACTACAATCTAAACGTAGTATCAGAACTACATCACATCATACCATAAAACCATGTAACCTCCTACCACATAATATGACAGCTTCGTTTAGTTCGATCTTCATTAATTGCAAAAAACATGGCACGGGTTATTATTCCTTACAAATAAAACTTTAAAAATGCATTACTTGCTTAACAGGCCAGCATTGCTATTACTATATAAAAAAGGTAGTTGATATTATTTTTGGATTATAGCATGCATAAATGTGCTTCACGCACATATTTACAAATCCAAAAGAAGTGTCAATATTTCTTAATGGCATATATGTGAATGAGCGTTTACAAAAAAGCACGAATATAATGGATTACAACTTGTTACATTTCAAAGAGTCATCAGATGAGGAAGGCATAATAATATGCAACTCAACTGCAACTGGCCCGTGCATTTACTATTTATACACAATCAAGACTTTCTAAAATTGAATATTTGAACGATACTAATCCACTATATACCTATCACTTTTATCAACAAAATGGGACAGTCAATCAAACGATAAGATTTCAAGTTTTAATTTTATTAATGTTGGTTATGTAACTTGGCTGTCTTAAAGTTATATGACAATACTATGGTTAAGTCGCCGTAAGCAAAACCGTCTTAAAAAGAGTGGTTGACGACTTTAAATTTTTGCCTTTGCCTTTGCCATCCACACAACAGTTTACACATCACACACAGGTATACATAATACATAATAATATAACAGTATATTATCATCAAAATAAGATAAATGTTTATTTGAAAAAGAAAAAAAAATTGTTAGCTCATCTACCTCAGGTCTGTCAGGCCTTACCCTGTTTCCAGCGTGCCTTCGCCTGGACGACATTGGACTTCTTGAGTGACTTCGTCTAGGAATCAAATAATGTCAACCTGAATAAACGGCCTTCCCCTTTATAAATATTTCAAAAAGGTACTCAAGCAGAAATTCATAACAAACCTATCTCTGGAACGAGACCGGTAGCCCCCTCCTCCTTGACCATGTCCGCCACCCGCTCTTCGGCTTTCCCGATATCCTCCTGCAGCTACTGCTGCCTTCCTGGTACGAGAACGACTGCGAGATCGAGAATAAGATGTGCGTCGATGACGGCTTCGTGATCGTGATCGATCCCGGGAGTGATGATGAGGGCTGCCGTTCGCCATTCTAGGTGAAACGCTCACTCGCCCACCCGACTTGTCTGGATATCCGGAATACTTTTCATGAAAATATGAAAAAAACAGTTAATTTGCATATTCAGCTCAGCCAAAATTTTTGGTAATATGAAATCAACTACAAAAAGAGCGCTAACATTAAATGAACTTTGAATTCGAAAGTCAAATAAATGTGAATGAATTGTCAACTGTCAACTACTGCCCCAACAGAAGTAGCCAACCACCAGTTTGAAAATATTAACTAACAGACTAATATCAACTTGGGGCTTAGCTTACGACAACAGTCATAAACCAAAACAGGCAGAGGTAGCTCGTTTCTACTTCGACATGGACACGACGTCAGTCTCAACTTTAACCCAATATCTTATTTTGAAAACACCAAGCAAAAAATGGTAGAAAGTCAGTCTAGAGAACGGCACATACTAGGCGTTTCAAAATTTAACGTTTTGACTTGTATAGTTTTTATCATCTATTGTTTCTCCCACAGCAAAAATATAAAAATACCTTTTTATCCAACACGACTACTTCTCCAACAACTTCCGCCCTTGTCACAATAGAAACAAGACTAACAAAAACACGTTTCCGTTTCCTTTTTCAAGAGATACTTTAAACATACTATTTACGCAGTATATCAGAACTCTACGACGACGAACAACACCCAATATTGGATTATTATTAGCTCCTCCGATTCCAACGCCAACCTCTATTCAGTTCCAAAGATTCACTGATAGATAACCATAACTACGTCTTATACAACGACGACACCAAGCACCAAAATGACTTCATGATCCCATAAATGATGAAACTTGGCCTTTCCTCATGCACCAGTGACGATCAGTAAGCAGACTACCAAAATTTAAAATAATATATACAATATATGCATACCATGTAAAAAAAAAGTAAACTTACCATAAGGGATATGTGGAGTTTATATCAGCAGAATTACTCAAAGTTCTAAAAAACAAGGTTTCGAACCTCCACCACCACGAGCAACACTACCAAAACAAGCGTCGCTTTGTGCTATTCAAAAAATACAAAACTAATTTTAATTTTATCCTCAACTCTTTTTCTACAACTACTACCACACCACACACACTCGACTACTATAATGTTGCTGCGGAATCTGTACAGCTCGCTCACATCACATCACACTACTGTATTTGCACAAGCTAAGAGAAAAAATACTAAAATACTCGCATCGCGCAACAAACAACTCAGCTAGATAGAAAGAGAAGAGAGGATAGCTAGCTAGGCAAACAAATCAAAAATCTCGTGTAGGTATACAAACAAACTACGAACCCGACGAATGATTTTCATAATATGCAGCAAGAGCAGTGCCAGTACTCTCCCCTTCCTTCTATTCTTTCAATTTTTTCTCAATAATACATACTTAATGTTTCTGGGTAATTCATTTCATTCACTTCTGTATGAAAAACTGGAAACGAATTTTCTTGATAGTAGTAAAAGGATGGTGTTGTTGGTGGTGGTGATGTACTTTGTGTTACACAAATTGTGTAGGTTAGCTGCTGTAGAGGTGGTAGTAAGCACGGAGCTACGCACTACTACTGACTACGTACTAAGTTTACGTATTTTGGTAAAATGGATGGAGGAGAGAGGAGAGGAGACTCCTCAGGAGAGAACGCTTCTTTGATGATTATTAGGCACCAAAGGATTTTTTTTTCGGCATACGTATACATATATACATAAGTTTAATATTAGGTTTATTTAATAGCACTTTTCAATGCAGTTGCAATTTATTTTGTATAGCAAGTTGGTGTTACATACCAACAGGAGAGAAAGAGCAAAGTCAAGCTTATTTACAAACTATGTACGTACATTCTTTCTTTTACCACAAATAATTTTTGTTTAGGTTTGTCCATAGAGTACATGTAATTTAAGTGGTTGGCACATAATATACATCATATTTATTCGACCCCATACGGAACCCTATGAGAGAATTATTCACTTCAGTAGAATAATGCTTGCATGCAATGATGAGAATGAGAGTTTAGGAAATCAAAAGATTGCTGCGAAGTTATGGAAGTTTTATACGGACGATAATTTTGATGATAACATAGAATGTAAACGAGTCCTGGAAGAATAAAGCAGTTTTTGTATAATATAATTATAGCGTATGCGTCGAGGTAGGTAGATATATCGTGCACCGTGTCGCCTTGTAGTGGTGCCCGTGCGTGGTTGGCCGTGAATAGGCAAGCCGAAAAGGGTAAAAATACAATGGAATGTTTTGTTTGTGCATTGTGGATGGATGGACGCGACGACTTCTTCCGTAGTTCCATGATTGAACGGTTTGGTGGAAAACCATGTAATGCCATTCTTTGTTTGGATGCTTCACGGTTTAAGCATGCATACATACCTACTATATATTATGTGCAAGTACAATTATTATAATGACCTTTTCCTGTACTATAAGGTGCTGTTTTATTTGGCTTATTCGTATTAAATGCAAACATACATACGAAATTCAGAGATTAATGATGATCAAAAAAAAAATGTTTAAATACAGTCTAGTACCAGGGACAGAGTAATAATTCTTGGCATCCCTCCCGCGATTATGGTCTATTTTGGTAGATGGAGTATTAACTTTAGTTTACTGGGCAATTTTACGTCTTGTTTTGGAAGAAAAGGAGTAACAAACTATGCAGGTCTTTAAAATGCACTTGATCGAATATGGCATACCCGAAACCAAACATTTTCAATGCAGTTAATACGGGTTTTTCTGGCCTGGCCCACAAAGTAACAGTCAGATCGGTGACTCTTAAAACACATGTACATGACCTTCCGTTGCAAACCTTAGCAAAAGACATGATCTCGGTCTCACGATTTGGGCTGGTTATGGATGCAGAATGACACGTACTTATGCAGGCATGTCGAAGTTTCCACACAAGCAAGCCGAGGTTTCCGGGACTTGGTTTAAACAAGCCATAGCAGTAGCAGTGCTGCTTTTCATTCATTACCATCAGATTTTTACCTACATTCGAGTTCTATCTCTTGGGAAAATGTCTATAATAATGTAAGTTTTCCAGCCGTTTTTTACTTCATCATAGATGTGAAGCTTCATTATGGAATTCTATATTCTCTCGATAAAAAAGCTATATTATGTTACGAAGCGAAGTTCGTAGTTTGTTAGGTGATTACGCGTAGCATCAGTCAAGCCAATCTACGCGCATACATGGCCAACAAAATTTTATTACTCATCTAACAAACAAATTACAATAATATGCAATGCAACAAAGATTTCGACAAGCAGGACTACGCTGATAAATGAATGATGCTTGAGGCTCAGGCTATAAGCTAGGGTGGGACGGGACTGCCACACGTTGGTTAGTGGTGTTACACTTTACTGGCCAGCAAAACTGTACTTTAATCGTAAGTTTAACCTTGTCAAAATCCGTTCTGTATTTACCTGTAATTTATTCATGTGTGTTGCTGCTTCTATCTATACAAAAAATATAATTATTTACATTTCGCTACTATTGCCAAGAGTGCGACTTTGTGTGCACGAGTAACTCGTGTGATTTTCAAAATGATGTTGTTAATTACTGTAATTATTCAAAAATTTTCAGTTGAACAAAGGAACTTGGTCTCTGGACAGTTACGTGTAGTTGCCAATGCAGAGTAGCGATGGATAAAAATTCAGCCGGCATGCGTTAGTGTAATTAAAATATTGAAGAGGAGAACAGGTTGAATGGGTGGGTATATCATCAAGTAGGTAGGTTGGAGTTGTATTTCTGCATAATATCGTACATACTTTATTTGCAGCCAAAGTCAGGGATCAAATGAGGTAAATGCAACAAATCGCAACGTTTAGAGATGCTCTTGAATTTTTGTATTGGAGCTGACGAACGGGTAGTGGGTAGCAAGAAATGCATAAGTAGTTAGCTATTTTTCAAATTTTATTTTTTATCGATGATGCATCAAATTAAATCAAACCAACTTGCTGTTAGCGTAAAATTTTCAATCATGTATAAATCCCGTTCCTTCCTTTGCGACTACACTACAATAAACTTAACCAGCAGCATCAGCAAGTTGTATGGGAATTATAATGCCACTGTGTGTGGTATGCAATACAGCCCATTGGATAGCTGAGCTAGAACCTTGATGTTTAGAAAGAACAAAATATTATGATGACAATGATGATGGTGATAATGATGGTAATAGATAGACACTAAGTCAGTTATGCTTTGTCTTCTTTGTTCTTTCCGATATAAAAATATCTGGCTCAGTGGCAAATGACGCCACTAATATTAAAGTTCTCAATATGTGGTACTAATTTGGCTAATAAGATCAACTTAATGTACAACGTGTTCAGTAATATAGTCATCCATCACTTATTATAGTCCTAAACAATGATTCTGATTCTGACAAGTACATATAAGGTACTTTCCTTCTAAGGCAGTCACTGGTCACATAATTGGTCAGTGAAACTATAAGTTTCAATCCCCCAATGTAGTACAACGGTTGATAAATGCGACAACAACGCACCGTAACGGTGCCATGTATAACTTCACTATACATATGACGAGGAATAAGTTTGTCATTTTAACAGCGATGGCAGTAGCGCACCAGTTCAACAAAGATGAGAAAACGATTCGCTATTTAGCTTTTGGGCTTAAATAGTCTGCACATATTCTCCGATTGTACAGACAGTATCTGCATTACATGTTAATCACGTTTTTGGACTGACTAGAGTTTTCTTGATGTTCACTGCTCAAATATGCATTTTTCTAGCAGTTTAGTGTCGAGCAACGGTGTGGATTAAGTAATCAACGATAGCCTATCGTCACATATATCTGTATATCCTCAATTATAATTTTCAAAATTGTATATTACGCCTGGTGCTAGCTTCAGTCGTTGGGATGTTACAGCGAATTTTGATAGTCAGGTTGTTTGCACACCGAGCTGAGGATTCGAGAGTCGGAAGACTATACTATACACATGAGGATTTTATTAGGTACCTATACCGAGTTACCTAATAAAAACTAAAATTGCTTTAATCTGACTGTACTTGAGTCTTTTAAGCAGCAAATAACCAAAGTTGGGCGGACAGCGGACCACATTGCAAGGTTAGCATTAGCGAAATGGTCACAAGTTTGAGATTTAAGTATGTTGTAGTTGTAGAACCTAAAATGACTATCCGATTCATATACTTCGTTTTCTCCTAACGTGTTCTGAAACGGAGCCACGTCACCCTGAAAAAATTATTCATAATTTTTCTTCATTAGGTTACACGAAAAGTGGCCTTGTAGGATTGCTATGTTAAGTCTGTATGGCAGTGTGGCCGTTTGCGCTATAACTCGTGAACGCTATAACCAATGCACACCAAATTTGGTATGTGTATAGTGAAGGTCTATGGCAAAAACCCTACTGATTTTGGAGTTCACAGGTGCCCGTTAAGGACCCGATTCAGGCTCTTGAATGTTTAAATTTACTATAACTCCGTAACAAAGATATCTATGTAGCTTCACCAAATTTGGTATATAGATAATTTTAACATAGTCCAACAGAATGAACAGAGTTTTCAAGTCCTCAGGTGCCCGACAGGTACTACAGAATTTCAAAGTCCTCAGGTGCCCGACAGGTACTACAGAATTTCAAAGTCCTCAGGTGCCCGACAGGTACCGAAAAAGTGTAAAATGACTATAAATCCGTAACAAAATCAACTAGCTTAACCAAATTTGGTATGTAGACACTTCCTAAATAGTCCAACAGAGTAGCAAGGTCCTCAGGTGCCCAACAGGTACTGAAAAAGTGTAAATCTTCTATATCTTTGTAACAAAAGTTACTTTCACTACCAGATTTGACATAACATAACCATACCAAATTGACGAGTGTCATACTAAATTAATCAATTACTCAAAGTAACCTATCTACAGTTTGCCGAGTTTATTTGTACTACTGTGATCGAAAAGAACCAACTAATCGCAAATTTTAATACGCACTAACCAGATTTCTCATGGTTTTCGAAATATCCAACATTTTCCGACAAAAGAGCAGTTTTTAATACTTTTTTCCTCTGATCTCGCAAACTTTCAGGTGCTTTTTGAAAGGCTAAAAATGCACTCAAGCACAGTTTTGCTTAAGTAGCATACTTTTGGAATTTTGAATGTAGGTTTATATATTTCTTTTTCCGCAAGCGAGATATTTTAAATTTTTTGGCACTAGAGTTTTAATTAGGCTACAGTACTGCAAGACTAGGTTGGGGTTACCCAATACCCCAACACAAGAATGAGTATTCGAAGATTAAAATTTGAATTTGCGTGTTTAAAAGCGAACAAGATGAAAAATGCAGCAAGGTTACATGTACCTAGCAGAATTATAACAGGGACCTGGACCGCAGATTTTTTGATTTTCAATGAACCACCACCAAAGACCGGGTCCAGTTGTAGCGGTCCATGTCGGTCCGTTTAACTTGTATGCGGATCGGGTACAAGCAATAGTCGGATGATAGTTTAAGTCATGCTTGTTTATTTAGCATAATATGCTATGATGCCTCTTAAACATCATAGGTATTTAGTATTTTAAAAATATTGTGTTTTAGACACTTTAATAAAAACGAGCAGGCTTTTTGCCTTCTCGTACCCCACTTTCCAACAACGCTGCATTATACCTATTAAATTACCCATTATTAAAACAGATTACAGACTATTATTTACAGATAAAACTATGCAAAACATTTTCTTCGAAAGAGATGAACTGTAGTTGACTCTTTAAGCTTGTAAGATATCATCTAAATAAAAAATAGAATCTCAATAGACAATTCTATTATTTTCATTTTATTTATTGTTTGGTTTCCTACTTATTGTATGTAATGTGATGATAACTTACTGCTACAAAAACCATACAAATACCAGGGTGCTATTAGACAAAATGTTGTGCATTTAAATTAAAATATACGAAAGTAAACACCTTGATGTTAGTAACGTTGAAAAACAAGTGACAAGTCGAAGGCGACTTTAAATTTCTTGTCATGATATGGTGGATGGATGGTGCAACAAGCGTACACTGTTAGCTGCCATATCTATTTTATTCTTGAAAACGAATTTACCGGATGTGAAGGAAGTTGTGTAAACGCAAATAAATTGATTATGCGTATGGGGGAAAATTGCTGAGTTGAGAATATGGAGGACGAACTGTTGAGTGCTATGTAGAAAAAAAACAAACGCACAACGGAAATATATACAAGACTTATTAGAAGCACCTTTTACTCACTTTTACCTTTTGTTGATGCATATTACGAAATATTTTTTTTCACCAGCACCAGCAGCCGCAACGGAAACCTGCAGGTAGGCATATACAGGTTTTTCTATATTATTAAGCACAAGTAAAGCACTTCATATGAAGCCGATCTGGCTGCCTTGTTCCCTTATTCGCTCTTTCACTGTCTTTTCTTTCTCTCGCGACGCATGAAATCTCTTTGGAAGATTCGGACTAGTTCGGTATGTAGTTTCATGTTTTTGAGCTGTTGCTTTCACTGCTTTCTCTAGTAGACTCTCTCAGACGTATATTTTCCTTTTAAAACTACTGCAAAACCGTTCTGTTATTCAGTCTGAAACTGTCTTCCCACGGTTCACTCACATACGGAATAACATTTACCTACTCTGTAGTCGTTCCACAAGTTGTTCACTTACTCATCAGACAAGTGGACAGTGCGAATTGGTGCATTTCACTCATACTATCTCGGATAGTGTTGTCGAGATACAAAAAGCAATGCTTTGAAACGGCGAGTAACTCTTTTTCTGTTAATGTCTAGTATTTAAGATAAAACTTTCGTTTTCAGGATAATTTTTAATTTATTGGTACTATGAGGAAAAATTACAAGTGAGATAGAGAAAAAAGGATACGAGAGTCGTTGTATCGACTTTTACTGTTACCTTTTCTAAATATGATACTCAAAAGCCTTGTTATTATTGTAACGAACAAGTCGTGTCATTTAATACCGAAGCGCAACTGGTCGTTCCAACTCCTACTATTGATTTGGAGGCAAATCCGTGGGAAACGTGGAGTGCAGTGAACGAAGGCATACATGTTGTGTGCGATCAGATCAATCTTCATAGTCGTAGTTAGTTTGCTCTTGGTCTAACTGAATGGATGGATGAACAAGTAATAATAGCACAAGTATTATCCAATAATTTTTATTCGACATACAAACACATAGTATGTGGTAGCCATTGCATAGTATAATTGCAAAAAAAAAAACAATTTTTACTACATCAGTAAGCTTAGACGGTAAAAAAGTATTGATGTGTTTTCTTACTTCCGTTTAGTGCCTGCATTAAAAGGCTGCAAGAAACATTTGTAACGAAATTTTGAATATTTCCTTTTCGATTTGTAAATTTTATACTTGCTGTGTTTTTGTTATTTACTTCCATTAAGTGACATTTGGTATCTGTTTTGCAGTTATATACATCTTAGCAGTGATGTTCATGTGTCTTATCAGTTTTACGTTGTAACAATATCATGGTACAATGTTCTTCATGAAACCGTCGAAACGTTTCCACCATAGTTTGTTTCGAAATTGTGAGGTACGACCATGTCAGCTTTCTTTTGTAGAGTATTTCAACTGCATTCTCGTTGTGAAATCTCGTCTTCCAAAATTATGAGATAACGCAGTTGTCTTTGCACAGGACAAACAAATTACATTCAAGTGAGATCATGACACAGGAATTGTGGTTTGCCAGTATTGACAAAAGGTAAGAATAACGTATTCAATGTCACAATAGTTTATTTGCATTTATATCACAATAACCTAAGTACAAAGTGAGTGTCATTCGTCTACCATTCTAAGAAAACTTTTCACATTTGCTTGAAAATGTAAGAAGAAAAGAAATAAGCATTGTAAAAAAGACTTGTAAAAATAAAATATTGTATAATTCAAGTACATAGCTAAAAGCTACATCATACGAGAACTGAAAAGAAAAGCACTTAAAATATAGTTTGGTCTCACTCACTCAGACATACTCCTATTCGGTGGGCGCGCTGTGGCTCACTACCATGAACGTGAAATCTCCAGCTGCCGTGTGTTCATTTTCTAAAACACTCAAACCACGGCCACAAAGCAGCATGTGGAGAAAGAGAAAACCACTTTCACTAGACGCACACATGTAGAAAGTAGAGCTAAAATAAATGTCAGACATGTGCAAATCTATTTATTTTCTTCAAGCTGAGGTACGTTACGCTGTAAGTTCAGCGGGAATATTATTTTATGGATGATGGTGTAATGCACGCGTGCATATTTATAAGTATTACATACCTCATACTCCTATAGTTTGTAATGCTATTTCATTTCGTGAAATAATAATGCTCATAATAATAATAAAAATATATTCTCCGAAAATGTTTCTTTCCGTAAATACACAAACCAAAGAATAACGTTTGAAAGTTTCGGTTGGGCAAGAAAAACATTGTACTGGTAAAGAGTCATGCATGCATACCTATGAAGCAGGGCATATACCTACATAATATGTACAAAAGTGAAACTACACGAACAGAACAGGAGCGTAGAAAGTTATTACTTCTATACAGGAAGGCATCAAATTACATTTATTTTTCTTTGTCAGTTATACTACATTAGTACTTGGTTACAGCTAAAGTTACAATCAGTCTGCTAAAGTTACACTATCAGCATCAGAACAGAACTAATATCGATGTAATGAAAGTAACTACATACACACATAACATAATATTATCATTTCGATTAATAGACTTTTACACAGCGAGAGAGAAAGTATATTCACAAAGTATTCTAAAGACAATTTTGGGAATCTCAAGCGTTTCTTTAGTAGTTTTCATCATTATCAACAATTAAGTAAGTAGTAAGCACCAACAATTATACATATTTATCCATATGAATTTAAAAAGATAGGCATAAAGGAATACGCTTAGGCGGACTTTAAATATCTGTTGGTTTATACCTTTTAGGTTACAAGGGATGGATAAGCATGAAATTAAACACAATGAATGAACTAGATAAATTGTAGTACTCATAATTATAAGATTGTCCCCTCCCAATTCTACACAATTTACTTTAGGTCTACAGACAAATAATGTGGTATGATTGACACATGATTTTTTTGGATTGTGAAGTTGTCACAATGGTCAATTGAAAAACAATCGCAATTCAAATTCACAACACATGACAGGGATGAATTACAAAAGAAACTTTTGATTTTTTCAAAAATCCTACAATACAAACCTTTTTTGACTTCTTTAGAAAGCAACATGATGCTTTTGCACGCACAGCCCAACAGAACTGTGACCCTTATCATAACAGCACACAAGAAAATACACATGTGTAATATTTTTCTAATCTAACTGTATTTACTTACATACTAAGTTATTCCACTTCATTCGTTCGTCGCTAGTAATTTTGGATTTTTTATCGAACAAACGAAATGTTGTTGACAAGCTCTAACTACTGTTATCACATTTAACACTTCCAAGCTCGTAAAAAACCAAAAACCATCATACCAAAGCAAAGCCAACTTCAAGCGTAAAGCGCAATCGAAAACCGTTACCAGCTTATTTGTTTTTTGGCTGTTTTAGAAAACATTGCTATGTTCCGCTATTTTTCCCGACAGTCTACGCTCATCTAAAGCATATTATAGTGACGGACGACATTGTAAAACAAACATGATAAGTATATTAAAGTAAACACTACATCACTACATTTCACGTCCTAGTCCTACACGTGTTCAAAGAGATAAGATTTTCTAATGTCAAAGATAATGGTCTATTTAATGCACGCTCGTAAATTGTATTAACCCGTGTAGGTATTCATTTGAGACATTGTCTAATATTTTTTAATACAGTTTTTTTCTGTCTGGTAACTACAGCTTGACAATAATTTATTCAACAAAAGCTATTGATCGGTCAGTGTTTACATAATTTTTGTACATTATAGCTATTACGCACAACGCATGCGGCGGGCTACGCACACACGAGATTGTGGTGAATTACCACTGGTAATCACTATTTGTCTTCTAATACTATTTTTTTGTCTTATTAGCTCGCTGCAGGAGAGCTTTTTACTTATTACTACGG
>JAHZMZ010002483.1:0-12966 GCA_027743805.1 Lepidocyrtoides sp. E14 | reverse complement strand
GCAGTATACATACATCGACCATTGTTCACCAACACATTGGTAGGTAGACTTGGAATGTGATACTGAATAATTGTCACTTGGGAGTTGAAGAAAAGTCAGAGTAAGGCAGCAAGTAACAGTGATGAATTTCTTTTCTTGCCAAAGACATTAACGAAGAAAGGCTAAATTGGTTACGATTTTTTATTTCATTAGGTAGCAGACAGGTTCCATTGTATGAACTGGGTTCATTATTACCACTACCAGCATGCACCTCATGATAACATGTTGCAAAGAAACCGACGAGTGAAAGCAAAAAGAGATCTCAGTCTTCAACTAAATCTCTCACGCAGACAAAAAAAACATAGAGTTATAAAAATATGTTTTAAGTTCCTTGAACCGATATAACTCTTCACAGATAAATACGTTAAGATCAACCCGTACACTTTTTAGAAGGGTTATTATTATTATTATTATTATAGAGCATTACTATTATATCAAATAAATGGCAGTCCAAATCATTTACGTTTGTAACCCTAATGGTGTATTCCCACAGGGTTTTCTCTTTTAGTTTTTACCATCTCATCTTGCCCACGCCTTGATTATACAACGGAAGGAAATAATAATGACAGCAAGAAACACTAAGCTTTGTATAAAAAATCCTCCCTACTTCTTTCATTTTACAAGTTTTCCTTTTTCCTGGAGAAAGCGTAGTAGAAAAAGGTTACATTGAGGAAGCACACTGTTATTATTTTCCATCATTAGTATTTAGGAAACGTTTGATATTCTAATGATATCAACTACTGTTTCAAGCCTTCAAGGGTTATTTTACACGCAGTTTAATTTAAAATCATTCTCTTTTCTTTCATAGCACTTAAAAATATTGGAAACGGTAAGGCCTACGAAGATAGCACTCAGTGTAACCTGAGCATTTGCTCATCATCGTAATAATATTCTGTCTAGACATTACGTGGATTTATGTATAATGTATACCTATAAATCATGATATCTGTCTGAATGAGAACAATCTTTGAGATATGCCAGTCAGTTTGCTTGACGCCAGGCGACACTAAAAAAACCTTCATTTCATGTGCCCCTATCGTATAACATCATCAAAGTTTGCTTGTAAGTGATCACATTAGTTCAAATATTTGTTGAATTTTTCTACGAGTTGGTTCATTTTTCTATCAAAATATTTGTCTAGCTCATCATCCCGAGTATGTATAAATGACGGTTGACGGTTGATGTTGATGGCAAGTGGTGGGAATACAGGAAAACTTGTGTGCACGCACCACATACTGTGCTTTTCAACATATTACCTAACTGCACTGTAACGTATAATATTATGATGAATCTAAAAGTAGAAACATTTATGAACGATCAAACGTGAGTGTTTCACAATATTTCATAAGGAAATGACATGACAGAGAAACCTGCATGATTTTTTTACATTCGCCATTCCACTATTTACTGTTTAGTCAGAATTTTTCGATGTGTGCAAGTATATATATGTACGTGGTATTGCAATACATAGTTGGGATGGAATAGAAAGCTCTTTTCAATTCCATTTCCGTTACCAGATGTGTTTGTGTGGTGTGGTGAAAGTGATATAAAAAATGCGTGTTTCTAACCGAGAAGCCTATACAAATGCTTATTTTCTATGTATGAAGTACATTAAAAAGTTGCAGAGCTTCAACAAAGGCCCTTTGAAATACATAATAGGGTGGAAAAGTCGACAAGAGAAAATTGCTTCCGTATTACATTAGGTACGCTTCACCAGGAGCTACACAGGGGCCAGTGCACAGCAAATAACAAGTTCCTAGGACCATCAGTACACTGAGAAAGGATTGAGGGCAAATTTTACCAGATGTAAACAAAAAAGGAAGAAAGAAAACAGTCCATTTAAGTTTTATAAGTTCTTTTTGCCCCCTTTCCCTCTTGTATACATACACATACATACTACATGCCATGCTAACAATAAATCTTTCATTGGCTGTTCAGATGGATGTCTATGGTTGAGGATTGGACAGTGAAAAAAATGAGTGTCAAACAAGATATATTGCTTTTTCTGCTGTCGACTGTAATATATGAAAAACTTTCACTTCCTGAATTTTCCCCACTTTTACAGCTTGGAACCAACCACAGTGTACAGACTAAAATTCCTACATAAATATATCCAGCCTGGTACTTATTGAATACGTTGTCTAAACACTGAACAAACAGGACAGATCAAAAGGTTCATTTTGTTTCTCTGTCTCTAACACAAACGGTCAACAGTTTTACAATTATTATTATAGTTACCTTTACCACAAATAAATGTACGGTAAATAAGGCTACCTTTTGAATTTCTTTATCTTTAGATTCCAACAGTCGTGTTGAATAAAGTATGAGAAAAACTAGGAGCAGTTTTTTTTTCATAGAACCGAGACAAAACGCCCACAAAACGTTCAACTGATTTTGGCCATGGCCTAATATTTATGTCAAAATACCCCAAAGTCCCATTAGTCTTAAATCACCTGTGCTTTGAGATTTTGTTTCCTTTTCTTGTGCTTTCCGTTTTCCCTCCAAAATTTATCTACTTTTGCAATTACAGTAAACGTGTGTCTTTTATGTTCACTAGTTCTATTCGAATTATAAGAATCCTCATTAAAACGTGTAAAGAGTTATTGCTACTTTTATGCAGCACACTGCTATAAAAACAACCCTAACTTCCTAAATGGTAGCCAAGTCTCAATCAATGCATCTAAGGATAAGTATAGACATGTACATATTCCTATTGGGATACGAATACTTTTCTGTGGCAAATCTAATACAAAATAGCAGATAAGACAATATAAACTAAAGGAATGTATTGGATTTTGGCCATGGAACATAAAAAAGTTTTATGGGAAAAGGAAGGAGACAAAAAGACCTCGTGGATTGGAATGAAATGTAAAAGATTTCATTCAGTTTCTTATTTATGACACGCTAGGTCAAAAGCAACATCCGAAACTTTGACACATCCACTACTGCTTTTGGTTATAACGGGAAACTCACTGTTTCCGAAATTCGGATTCCGAATGCCTGTTCTTATTTCTTGTGCATTTACAACCTCATACAAGGACAAAACAACAACAACAATGGGGAAAGGAACAAACTTGGCTACGACTACAACACCGACAACTATGTCGCATTTAATCTTTTTTGTAAAGAATTTGAATGCTTTCTATAGCATTCCTATAATTGTTAGATAACGATAAATTTTGTAGAATGCTTCCAGAGAAAACCAGAATGGCATTTCAGAGGGGTAAACATAGACATTACTTGTATGCAAATTTTCAACTGAAAGCGGTACAGAATGTTTTTACATCGTGTTGTTCACATGTTTACCATGATCTGAGTACTGAGAGAAAATGCGGGCAGAAAATGAAAAGTTCAAGGTCTTGTTCTGACATTTGAATACACGACCATTGTCATTATATTTTATGGATATTGCCACTGTCATTTCAGTTATTTACGTATGTGTAAATAAATGTAAATATCTCATTGTTTAAGTTGATATATGGTATGTGCAAAACTTACGGTAGTCGTCAGTAGTGCATCTGACGGAAATGTGGAAGGAAGCATTGGCGATTTGAACGGATTCAGTCACATTTTCACTTTATACCATATTACAGTCTATGTGTTCAAGGAAATGGGGGAAAACACAATTAAAGATGATAGGTACATTTTGTAACAATTTTGTTTGTTGAAGACAGCTTTCTTATTTAAATGTCACAAATTATCTCTGCTTCTTCTGAGAAAACGAATCTTGGAGAAAAATTAAAGTAGTGTAAATACATATTATGCTGGTTATAATATTTGCTCAGGAAAAAAGATGGTAAGATATCTCTGGTTTGATCTTGGGTTTTAGGAACAGTTTTTTTTTACATTATTGTACCACTGCATCAAATGCAAATGCAGCCTTCTTTAGATAAAAAAATGCTTTGTGTAAAAGTAAAACGCGCTTTACATTGAACAGGATAACAAACAAGTCAGTAGCATTTTTCTACTTTCTTATCAAAGTACACATTCCGTCAAGTTTACCACTCTTCAAATTCACTTCGTTGATAGTTTCGTTGTGTTCATATCTCTGAAGTTGCAGAAACGATGAGAAAGTTTTTACTGAATTGTCTACAGTCACTCCGCACTAACTTGAATAGACGGCAATCTTTAGATAACATGCATTTCATGTTTCCTTGCTGGCATTTTTTCTTTCTACGGAAAACCAACATTTAGACTAATTGTGAGAAAAACTTTTCTTGGGAAATGGGAGTTTATCGAGGATTACCTGCCTTTTATCATTAAGATATGTTGACAATGATGAAGCAACATGCTATTTGCTCTTCCTTCTTGTGAAACATGTCATACGCAGGGGAACCAGATGAAAAAGAAAAAAAATAGAAAAAAGAAATAAGTTTTCTCGACAGTTGCATTTAGCCAGTATCATGGCATGGAGAATGGAAATAGTATACAATAGGACTACTATGAGTAGGAAAATATACCTTTCATCATCATCTTCATGCACTAAAACTGGTTAGGTGTATATATGTAGTTTTGTCGACCAGTTCATCTCCTTATCCAGGTAGTCAGAGGGGATAAAAGAGAAAAATCCTAACTGAATAGATGTAAAGGTGCACTTAAACGTGACGTAGGTTGACGGACAAAATTCGTTTTTCGTGAAGTTGCCACTGATGGAAAACATGCCGAGTAACAAGAAAAATGGTGGAAAAGCTTAATCCTATTGTATACGACAGAAGATGACGAGTCTTCAAGCTTTGTATAAAAACCGATCTGATCCGAATTACAATGAATCCATCAAGTACATACACAGATGAGTAAGTGCACAGAACAATATGCTCGTCATTCTCATCTTCTTTTCTGATAGAATGACGCGGAAGAAATATTTCTTGTACTTATCCGCAATTCCTGATCCTCCTTTCATTTCCATCATTTCATCCTTTTCCATGAAGTTGGTGTCCTTTTGGAAATCATTGCATTGTAACAGCAAACAGGCAAGTTGGCTACACTGCTCTGTGTTTTTATTCGAATACAAAAGCACACAAGAGGGAGAGCGTTTTTTTTCTTTTATCCTATACATTTGCAGTACAGGAGCTGTATGATCATTTCAGACTATTTTGCTTTCCTTCACTAGTCCACTTTTACAGAAAATCAGCCAGTTTATATGTATTACATCATGGTGACTCCTCTGCTTTATATTATCCTGTAGCCATCAAAGAAATACTAGGTTGCAGTATTATATCGTTTAAAAAAATAGACTGAAACTGGCATTTGATTGAAGATGTATGTAAGGGAAACTCGAATTTTTTTTCGCCTTTGAGAAAGTCAAGAGTGATGAAAGAGTGAACCCATGTGATTTCACAAGTGCCTATTCAATCCTCGTGACAATTTCCTGGTAAAGTTTTATCTGTAATTGCCAATTTTCTTGCTGAATGCCATTGAAGTATTGGCAAGTTGTACGAAATAGACTATTCAAAATAAAGTCTAACAAGTTCTACTGAATCATCATGATACTCGCATTATGTAGCCACACGACATTACGTTCAACGAGCACAAAAATCATCATGCTGTTGTGCATCATCTTCACTAATATCGTAAAATGTTTTATAGCTAGAAATTTCCCTCAACGTTGAAAACTCGTATGAACTGACAATCTGAAGACGAGCAAACTACATTATTGAAAATAAGTCAACTGAACATTTATGTCATCATCACATTTTCAGTCTCACAAATTCACAAAACATTTACGAAAAAGCACTATAAATTATACAGGCACAGGTACATGATCCTTATTGATATGGGAAAAATGTGGTACAACGTGGTTGGCCAAGGACTCATTTATAGGTTGCTACATAGTTTACTACTTTTCCCATAAATCGTATCACGAAAAACATGGCTTGTCTACAGAAAACTATTTCATAATATCTACTTTTCATGCTACTGTTCACCTCAATTTTTGTAGGTGTACACTATATTTTAACTTTTAGAAAAAGTCCTTATCCATTCCTACCCTTCCAGGTTGATTTGGATCTGATCCGTCTAGAAGATTGCAGTGTAGATAGGGTCCATACCTTTTCCCAAGTTGTTCAATGTCAGGCAAGTTCTCCAAAGTTTTCTCGATTACAAGCCCAGTGACAAGCGTCATTACCGCTACCCTCCCATAATAGTGCAGGTCTGAAGGATAGTTCAGTGCAGACCAGACGGGTAGAAGCTGACTGTTAATACGTTTGGCCTCTTCATAAAACTTTTTATACGTCGAGGATGAAGATGTGGATGCCTTCTCATAGGGACTCAAAACTGACTTGGTACCATTTTTGAAAACCTCTCTTTTGTTTTCCTTCGTTTCAACTTGCTCAGCAGCAGCAATTTCTGAAAATGGGCGAGTACCGTTGACTTTCTCTTGGTCGGAAAAAGGCCTTTTAAACTTTTCCCAAAAGAGCGAGTACAACTTTTGTGAAGGAGAGGAGGAAGACGGCGACGTGGGTGATGATGACGATTCCGCTGTTCTAAAATTATTTTCGTCGCCACTTCCACCACTTTTTTTCGTCTTTTCCGTCTGACTTGTTTCAGTGAAGTAATTATTGTTGTTGAAGTGTGCTCCACCGTTGTACGAAGAAGATGAGGGGCCTGTTTTTGAGAATGATGATGATGCTGATGAAAAAGTACTCTGAGCTGTTTTACCATCAACACCAACTCCAAGAAAGAACAGGTTTGCTGTACTGGATTTGGAAGGTGATGTTGAAGGTTCTCTAGAAGAAACTGATGATGAAGAATTTTGTGCAAATTCTTGTTCTTTTTTTGCTTGTTGGCCCTCAGCAAGGCAACTGAGTGAGGAAGATTCGATCAGCAAGTTTACAAGAGAAATTCCCAAAGGAGCCATGATTCCTCCTCCCCTTATATCAATATAGTTTTATATGCAGCTATTATTTCGTTCGTGTCCGCTGTAAGTATAAGCTTGTATAATGTTTTAGTAGTTAATATATTTCCCTTCTTTTTTATGTCGATCTTGTTTTTCTTTTTTCTTTTCACTCGTCGCGTTTCACCTTCTCTACGATATTTTTTGTCTTAAGCTTGGGCTTCTTTTTTTAAACGAATACTTCCATTTATGACTACAACTGATGCTTTTATGCAGTTATAAGCATAAATAGATATTTAGTGAAGTCGTGCTGTTTTCTCTTCCTTTCGCATAATATAGTAGATGATCTTGGAAAGGGCAGATGGACAGTTGTATATTTTCTTTTCCTTTTTTATGGTTATTTCACAGCAAGCAAACATACGTTGTCTTCCTCTCTACTCTCGTTCTCAGCATCCGAGTTTCCTTTTTTTTTCTTTTTACTACACGCTCACTTTTCTTCACTTTATCTGTTTTGCTTTATTTCATGCTTTGCTCCGCTGGTGGTGCTTTCAGCTATACCTCGCCTTTCTGTCAACAGACTTAATCCAACCAAAGTAGAAAACTGTGAAAATTGAATGATCTTCTCTTAGCTAGTGTGAAATATTAGGAGATTTTGTGATTTGTATCTGTACTTTATTTTGTCTTCACTTCAACTGCTGTAGTTTGCGAAAACATTTTTATCACCCTAAGTTAAGTGCCTGAACGTGTGTAATGCTGATGTGGTGTGTCTTACTTGATTTTTGTATAAATACATAATATTCCTATATATAATGATCCACCTGGAACAGAATGCATAGAATTTTTGTGATATGTGATATTTACAGATAAAGAGATGCCGTCAAGATGAATTGATTTTATGGATTGTGTTTGTCAAATCTCAACATGTGTGCAACAAATACAACTACATAATATACTAACGTACCAGGATTATGCTAAAAATTCTCCAATAATAATCTAAAACTAACCGTGCTTATGAATAATAACTTTCTGCATGAAATATTTTGTGCTATTTATGATGATTACATGCATGATTTGAATGGGTGTATAGTAGTATCTCTTTTATATTTTATCTACCTGCGGGAAATTGTACATTGTATCAGACTTGCTGTTACAGTTTGTTTTGTTGAATGTTTTGAACTTTGAATTCTACTCGAGAGTTCCGAAAAGTTTAATTAGAGGAATCAATAGTCAGAACTTATTAGCTTCTTTTCGTGAACACAAACTGTTAACAGACGACTACATAGTCTATGTGCTTCGTTTCAACAGACCAATTATTATGTCTACACTCCAGACTTTTTTCAAGGTTAACAATGTTCCATGTTTTATTCATAAGGTTTTCTGACTTCCCGAGTGATAATTAATAATTCACACGACTTTACAGATTGTATGCACTATTGCACTCGCACACGTTTGCTCCTCCGTGTAGTTGAGAGTGCATTTCACTGGAAATTTTGTGTAATACATTTTGGTGCAGTGATATGAAGAAGCCATGTTTGCACATTTTTGATACGTATGAACGTGGGTCCAGCTCATGTCGATAAGTTGGATTTTTATGCGCCTCACATCAACTTTAAAATTATTCCTACACTACTACCCTATCTAGTCAACAGTAGCTCAATCAATTCTGCTTCAAGGTGTTCCTTTTATCCGACACTCGGAAATAACCGTTTTGATGAAAGCCGACCTTGTGCTAACCTCTAACAGAGGTTACCTTTTTGTGAAAGGTCTTGTATTAAAAAGGGTGAAATGTACATGCGTGTTCTCACAAGACGTCACAGTAAATATCTACACAAAGAGGATTTTTTTCAATATTATGCCTTATTTTTCCCTAACATTCAATAAAAGAAAAGTATATTCCTTTTACACAAAATGTGTTTAATGTGGACTTTCAATTTTATGGTTTACAATGCAGACATTTCATTCATATTGGATCGCAATAAGATTCTGCTATCATCATCTCTTTTCTTCTCTGCCCTGCTCCCTCAGCAAGCAGATTTTGTTCATCTCCTACCAGATCAAAAGTTGAAATATACTTATTTTTCTCCAACAGGTTTTTCGTTTGCAATCGTCTTTATGGATTATGCTTGGTTCTGATGGTGTCAGGAAGTGGCATGTTCAGTTTCTCTCAAGTCCTAAGAGGATGGGAAAAAAGGAAAATTTTCTTTTTAAGGTATTTATCTATCATTTATACTGCAGTAAACGGAAACCCAAACAGTTTTCCTTTATTTTCTTAAAAACAGATATACTCCTATCAATCCTTCCATAAAAAATAAATCTTGCGATATGCGCGAGCACTATGACGTGAAGTGGAAGAAAAACTACTGAAGCATATAAAACAGAGTGGTTGATAAATAACATTTAGAATATGGAGTAGGAAAGGGCAAGTACTTATTACTATCTGAATGGTTGGGTATTCTGTATTTTATACCCAGATATATGTATATGATACCCTAGACGCTCATGGCTTATTAGGTAGGATCAATATCTGATAAGAATGAAATGGGGAATCTGCCACGAATATCTTTCTTACAAGTATAGACTGTAATGGGATTCAAGAACCGAGGTCAATAATTTTTATGGACTCACTCCATCATTTTCAGCACTCTGTCATCGTCTTGAGCATACACACATGAAATAAATAGATAGATATTAAGAGAATACAGATATTCCTTTATTTCCATTTTTACCTCTTTTTCTCTGTGACCAGCGAACGCAATCTCAACCGACTTAAGTATAATTTAGCTTTAGAAATACATAGTTGATAGTGAGTGCTACAAAAATCTCTCAAATTGATGATGAAAACTCAGATGATGAAAGTGGAAACTGAAAAGAATACAGAAAGTAAAGTAATGAAAAGATGCCAGTGGGTATCAACGATATTATATACATAGGTATACATAGATATTATTAGGTACGCATATACCTTTTTTATTGTACTACTAATATTAACATTCATTTTGAGTTCTTCACATCATCCATTTCTGTTTGAGATCTTTTCCTGTCCTATAACTTTTCTACAAAGTAGGCATCATATGAATTTATGGTCTATGTGCATTATCAAGGCTTTACCTTTTAATTTACTGCCGACCTATATTTGACTTTTAAATTTCCCATTCTACCTAATTTCATCATCTGTGAAAAGTTGCCCAGAGTCTTTGCTCTGCGTATGAAGTAGTTTTCTACTGAATTCAATGTTGAAAGTAGGTATGAGTATGTGCTTAACTCTACGAGAATGCCTTTTAAATTGTACATCTCATAAAAGATCACAAGTCATGCTTTTGTGCATCCTGCCTAACTTATTTATAACGTTTGTCTGTAATGAGAACCGAACGAACGCTGCATGGAAATCGCTTTTTAACGACAATATTATGCACATGGTCATAACATAAAGTTTAAACTATCATATGAAATAGGCATATGCTAAACTCAAGGCTATGTTTGTATACAATATTGCCTGCCTTTCCACACCAACTAGCTACCACTGCGATAAACAGTGAATTTAGAATTGCTGTGAAATAATACCCTCCATGTTGACCCTATCTGCTTTTTAAACTTGCTAGACAAAACATTTTTGTCAGTTACATCGTCAAGTTGTGTAATAAAACAGTCCAGATTTTGCCGGATGGCAGTAATTTACTGTCGAAAATTTCCACTGAACTACATTTTGTTCACGAAACATTCACGTAAAATATTTTAATCACGCACGACTTTATGGATGAGCAGTCGGTAGAGCTATTATTGTTTGTAAAAAAATCTGCCTTTGACTCATTTCAACTGGTTTATTTTTAATCTATACATACCAAACAGTTATCTATGCATGTTAAATTACTTTGTGTGTTACGTAGGTATATAATGTGTACTCTTGATTTTAGTAAAGAATGTCCTAGAAAGACATTTCAATTTAGAGTGAAATGTTAAGAGGAATTCAAATACCTTCGTGCCTTCTGTTCATTTTAATAAGAAATGTATACCTTCATAATAAAAACATAATCGCAAGGTATTGCGTTTATGCTGCTAGCTTTAGCCTTTGAGAGATTGTGTCCCTCAAGCTCAACTGACATTTCATTTTTTCTTAGAAAAAGTAATAAAACTTTTTCCCTTAAAAAGTTTTTTTTCCTTACCTTACCCTTGTCACCTTTCAGATTGGGCAGAGAAGTGTGACTTTTCAGAGTGAAAGTAAAGTAGTGAGGTTGCTTACGTGTGAGCTGAATTAAATAATATAAGACTGCTTTCTCTGAAAAAATACTTTATTTTGGCGTACATGAAAACTTTCTCTTTTTAGAACAAGCACAATGTATCATCGCAGCAAAAAAATTTAATAAGACGTTCTATATGAATTTCGGACAATGTTCTATATGAACATACCTTTTCGCAACTCTACAGATCAGTAAAAGTTGAAAGTTTTATTTTACGACAGTAATTGTAATGATGACAGTGTGATTCCCAGGAAATTGGCGACTTTTTTTTACATTCTGGCACAGTCACTTTATCTGCCGTATCACCTGCAATTGTAATTGAAGGCTGTCTTCTAACTATCTCGCTAATATCATGTAAAGTTTCACCTTTAAACAATAAACTTTTATTTTACTGCTTGAAAAAATAACAGTCGTAATAAAAATGCATCTGCTACAATAGGAAATTTTCAACTTTTTTACATTTAGCACAGCCCAATTTGAAGTATTGGACCAAAAGTACGCAACCGAACTAGTATGTGGTGCTGTTCTGGAGTAATATAATCTACAGAAAATTAAAAGTTTGAAAGCTTCAAAGGAAGATCACCGCTTTTTCATGCCGCATGCAATATGCACACGCTAGAGTCACTCAAATTTCTGTGTATATTGTGTTCTAGTATTAATGAATGAACTAGTTTTCAGATTTTTGAATACGATCCAGAAACAGATAACCAAATGTAAAGGAGGAAGGTCCAAATCTCAATACCACTTTTGCCATCACAAGGCACGTGGACAAGTAAAAGATACGGATGATATGGCATCGTCTGGTGTTGAGTTTAATGTTGCTACTACTTTTCATTATGCATGCTATAAGATCATAATTGTATTTTTTTCTCGTTTTCCCTTTCCGGTGCGTAGTATGTATATTTACATTTATATTACTAATGTACTGCTGCGGCATATTATGTATAATGCAACAGTGAGTAAGCATGGAGTTGAGAGCAAGTGAGCTGGATGATATATAATGTGCCATTCATTACACTAGATGATATAAGTGATAGTATCAAAGTGCCCCACTTCAAACTCTAATCCCACCACAAAAAGAAAAATGGTATATACCTAAATGAGGTTTCTAAGAGCGTAGCACATTTCCTGTACATTCTGTTTTAACGCCTAATAATTTTTACGACCACGGAAAGAAGTGAACACAATAGGACTCGTAATGAGATGTGCTGGTTAACAAGAGTCTGCTTACGGCATCACTCACTATGTCATCTCTTACATAGAGATAGTAGTATATCTGTAACTAGTGCAGTACAACGTGCCAAAAATGTGGACACATTTCTGCACTTTAACTAGGCAAGCTTTCAAGTTTAATATATGTGCCTACCCACGCACACATTTAGTCCGTGGAATAGTGCAATATAGCATTATGGAGTGTCCGTGTACAACAGTCTATTATCCGAGTCCAAAAGAAAAGCTTCTTTCTGAAAGCCCTCTTAATCTTCCAAGAGAAAATGAAAACAGTTCTCTGACCACAAAATATAAGAAACTTGTTTTTGTATCCTTTTTGAACCGTTAAATTTAGAAACTTGCTTCTTTAAATACATGTACCCTTTCACTTTTTGCTACATAATATCTATTATTTTTTTCTTGCTAGTTTCATATATTATTTAGCTGTCATTATGGAAGTCTGCAATAAAAAAAAGAATGCTTTCGATTTGCTGTAGTTGAAAGGTTGCCATTTTATGCAAGCACGACTAGATCTTGAAGGTAAATACAGAATGGGTAAATATATCCAGGAATGTTAACTTGACATAATATCTATTATAATAAACCTATGCAAAAAATATGCAAACAGATACAAATTTTCACGTACATATG
>JAHZMZ010002482.1:0-13082 GCA_027743805.1 Lepidocyrtoides sp. E14 | reverse complement strand
CACGAAAATTGTCGGCATAGATAGATTTGGGATGCATGCTTGCTTACACTATTATTGGAATCATCTTATACCTACCCACACTTCAGTATTTATTTATAGGTATGTAAATATGTACCTACAAGAGTATTAGTATATCGGATGTATATCCGAGAGTAAAACCATTTATTTTGTCAAAACGTTCAAAGGGACATTTTCCCACTACTTTATATTCTCAACGAGTTCTTTAAAAAGTTTACGATCGAAAAGAAAACTGAGACCCCATTCTAAATCCCATCTGAAGTTCTGTTTTTTTACAGAGAGATGCATCATGACCTACAAAGAAATCCATTATGATAAAAGTACATCTTAAATTTTCATTCAAATAGAAACCAAGAGGCAAAACTCAGTTTTTCTGTTGATTCATCATCATCATTTGCTGGACAATGATAGCAGAAAAATGAGCTCCACTCCACACGATGAACACTAATAATGTACTGTATATAAACATATCATAATGTGTACTCATATCATATAACTGTGGAAATATCAAGGTGTTGTTTTACATTATGTATCTATATCTAACATTATCAAAAGCGATTACCACAATGCATAACCTCCCAAATGTTCTAAAACAAGAATCTTTTTTTTCATCCTTGTACGTAGTGTCTTATGTACATAATGTCCAAAAGATAAGCATCTTTTTGAAAGATTGCGTTTGCGTACTCAACAAATATCCCAACATTTTGTAGTATTATCTTGCTCCTGCTTTTTTCTATTCTATCCTGTCAAATGAATACTCGAAGGCCACATTGCAGCCTGAGGCAATACTTAAAAAATTGTGAACGGAACACACAGCTCTGGCAGACATTTACAAAGAAGGATTCTCATAAGGAGAAGCAAATCACATGGCTTTAAAATATACTTCTTAATGGACTCGTATATCATTTCCTCTCTGTCTATTAGTTCGCTCTTCCCGAGCAGTGTGTAGTGTGTATGTTTGTGTATTTTCGTGTTCTAGCTCTTCTTTCGTTAAATGCAAGGCTCATGAACGTTAAACAATAATGTATTTTGTTTTTATGGGGCTTGACTACTTTTTATTACAGCCAACCCTACGCTACATTTTCACTCTAGAAAGAAAAACATGATTTTGCTGAGTTTACAAGGAGTTAAGACTTGAGCCCAATTGTAATAATAAAATTTTCGTAATAATGATGGACTCCGAAAAAACATTGCATGCGGAGCAAAAAAAAATGAGCTCTTTTCTTGTCTGTGGAATTTCACGGGCTTCTTAATGGCAAAGTCGTATTGTGAGTAGAAGCTACAGTCTATACAGGATAAATCTTATTATTATACTGAAAGTTAAATACAGAAGAAACCATTAATAACAAACATTACTTTGGCGTAATTTTTCCGTAAAAATATGTGTACATATTTGTGTCTTCTAATACCTCAAAATTAGTTATTTCTACTCCCCACAACTAACAATAAAACATGTCTGCTACTTTTCCCTCACCAAACTACACGTAAAATAAATTTGTTTCTGACTTTGTGTAAGTCGAGAGCGCTTAATATTTATGGTTGTCAGTGAACTGAAATTAAGTACTGTCATCGTCAGCATCAAAATAGAGTGGAAAGTGCTGTGAAAACCTGGAAGGTATAAAACGGGAAATACTGTTTTATGGCTAACCTTATACTGTTTAGTTTTTAGGGTGAAAAAAAGATCTTCGCGAGCTGTGGCATGTTATTTTTAAATTTAAAATGAAGTTGATCAATTTTGTTGGGTGAATTCAAAGAAAAGTAAACAGATGAGATAGCCAGCAATTACTATTATTGTTACTGGTCTTAAATTTCTGCTTTTTGAAATCTTGTGGCACACTACAAGTTTTACATTTAAACTCATACAATTCATGAAACTTTAAACGAAGAAGAATAAAAAATCGTAAAAGAGATTCCGACTGCTTATTTCATGGTGAAGTCCTGCTGAGTAGAGTCATAATAAATAACGGAAAAATGTTGCGTTACAATAGAATTCCATTATTTTCCGCTAATAAGAATGAACGTGTGCTGGTTCATGCATAATAGAACAGTTCAAAATTTATAACACATTGGTATATTATATCCCACCCAATAAATGACCAGCTCGATTATTGCCGTACTAATATTTAGGTATGTGAAATGAACTCCCTAGTCCAAAGCTAAAAGAAATTTTTTATGCGAAAGGATATAAAGTTTGAATGAAATTATTCATTAGATTCCTTCGAGAAAGTCCTCAAGGAACGACATTTTGTCATCATAAAATTATTCATCCATTTGCTGAATCAGAAAGACAGTCATACATAGGTCAGAAAAATATTTATGAATTTTGCTTATACCTGTGTTTTTGTACTCACCATAGAACTTCTTGAAAGAGATGCGACCGATGGACTAGGTGAATGTTGCTGATTCTTTGAAATGGTTGATGAATTTGATGACAGCTTAAAATTATTAAGCCTGCTTCCATTCACAGACGGTGACGGGATGGTGACCAAAGTGGAATGCGAGTGTGGTGAAGACAGACCATTATTGCTGTTAGAAGAATGCTGGTACTGCTGATGATTACGTTGATGATGGTAATGTTGTTGTTGAGACCCGTTGCGAATGTTTAAAACTTGCTGATTACGCTGATTGCTGAATTGTGTGAGGTCGCACATAAGGTCAATGTACGCACCGGCTTTTTGGTCCAAATACAACGTGATTAGTCCTGACTGCACAAGATCCTCAAGTTTTTCATATCCCTTGTCACGATCTCCAACATAAATTAGGCCGGAAGTGTCATCAAACAAAATCATGTAGTGTTTGATGTGTCCATTGAACCTACAACAAGAGAAAACACAATATAACATTGCATCAGGAGGCAACAACTGTCACATACATTGGAAATCGAGACAAAGTTTTAAAAAAAATCTGTACAGCTTAGATTCATCAATCTCAATTTAAATTATTATAAATGTCATGTAAAAATTATTGCAGCAACGCTAATTGGATTAGCTTCATTTGAGAAGCATGCACTGTAAAATGGATTTACAGTGCATGCAACAAAGCATGCATCCCATCTTTTCTTAACGAAAAAATCTACTGTCACGTAATCAAGCTCACATACATAAATGTAGTACTTATTATGTACGCACATACATTTCAAGCATATTGCCATAATAATCATTCATCTTCCTAAAATGTTAATTCTCCAATAAGCTTATACAACAGAAAATGTAGGATAATGAAAATGATAAACTCCTCAAACGACACAACCAAATGGGACGTGTAATCGACCAAGTGTATATGAAGTCAAACTGCACATTTTGTGGAAACATAAACTGTCAACTTGCGGCGCTCTAACATCATCATCATGACTTCATATAATCATCATCATCGTTTTAACAGAAAAAAACGAGTCACTCGCAAATAAAAGAATCGAACATTTTTATGCCACGAGCTACGCTTCAGCTGGCTGTTCGTGTCTACACATTCTTACTACTTATATATGAGTGTCAAGGCGGTGTTCAGCGTTTGCAGCTTAAAGAATGGTTAGCACCTTATTTATGCCCTCTTAATTTTTTTGTGCTGCTGACTATCATATATATACAAAATGGGTGAGACTTCATAACACTCTTTATGTCTCCGTATTTCTGTTGCATTGTACCCAGCAAAATACAGCGGCATGGTTGACGATCATTTATATTGCTTTGATGTCGTGTTTGTGAACTGTAAGTAAACGACGAGAGGTTAATTCGTAATGTACCTAATACACTTATTTATTATATTGCCTCAGAAAAGACAGAGTACAAATCATATCTGCAGTTATTTAGTAAATGAAAGACTGCTGTGAGTACGACAACGGCCAATGTTGAAAAACTGTATATAAGTGGACGGAAAATTGCAGTACAATCATGTTTAGTCAATATTTCACGGTAATATTTCACACGTAATTGCCGATAAGTGTTAAGTACCTCAAGAAAGTTGTGATGACGCGACGGTATTCTCACTACTAAATGACTACATTATGCACGATATGCCACGGTTATAATGTTTGGCAATGTTATTTGTGAGTAACTTTCTTCAATTTTCGTTTTCTTCAGAATTATTATATTAGTAGTGGTTGTGGTAATCTAGTAGTAAAGCTTATTCGTATGAAAACATAAATGAAGATAAAAGGAAATATTGCATATCAGCATGTTGCAAAGGAGGAACAAGCTCATTTTTCAACTTCCAGTCAACTTGCTTGTTCAGCGTATAATATTTAAATGTGCAAATATAATAAACCTACTGCTTGCATTTTGTATGTGTAGTTGATGATGACGACTTTTTTCTTGCGTCGTTTTGCAGCAATAATAATCACAATGATGAGATGAGTCAACTTAACCCACTTTCCTTTGAACTTTATTGTTTATAAACATTTTCAAGATGGGCTGCTTACGCGATGAGCGTGCAATCTTGGATGTGTTTTGTACACCCCCTCGTCTTTAACATTTGCTAAAATAATGATCAAAACGTCACATTTATTTAGAGCCACCACCAACACCGCCCAACATAAAATTACTCTCCTTATACCACCACGATGCGAGCTGAGCCTTTAGAGACCATTCCATCAATCAAAAGGATGTCACCTATGCTCATATAATACCATGTCAATGCTAATAATGTCATGTAAGCGTATGCGCACCTTTATTGAGGTCTCATAAAAGGGACCTACAGCAGAGAAACAATCTTCCTGTATAATTTTAACATGCATGAAGTGATTTCATTGCCGCATATCATGCTTAGCATTTTACCAATGATGATGCTATTGATAACAGTTGTCTTGCGGTTGATGATGATGATGATGATAATGACCGTTTACGTAGTTGATGTTTGTCGTGACTAATTTTGCAGTAAGGAAAGTTCAAGTCAATTTTCATAAAATATGATCGCAAGCGCCGATAAACTACTAGTGTAAACAATAAATATGTACATAAATTGTACTGGACTGGCTGTGTGAGTATATGGTATCTTAATAATCAAATGCCACTAACACAAAAGACTCATATTATTTTCCGTAAAAACGATAGATGTACTTAAACAATGCATTGTTGTTACACAGCCATGCATTTTATGCCTAGTAAAAATGAACTGCTGCTGAAAGTGACGAGATAAAGTCGAATTCATGGGTTCAACATTTTGACAAGCAAAGTTCTTGAGTTTGAGTTATCATATTCTTTGAGTATTGTTATTGGATTGTGAAGCTTATACACATAGATAGGTACCTATATACCTTTGTTTATGAAAATGCAGGATATGTTTTATGACTACGGTATGCATGTGAGATGCAATGCAATGGATCTCATTCAAAGGAGCATTAATGTGTATCCACAGCAGGCTTTGATCACAAAAAAAGTCAGAGTAACATTTTGACGGATGAAGGGAGGGAAACAATCCTCCTCTTCATTATTTTCTCCAACACAATTATCATTGTTTTTTACTACTCTTTAAGCATTATGTGAAGCATGGCGATTTTCATGCAATTACTCGGTTCATCGATATGCAAACACTTTTTATATTTTAAGTTCTTTCCCTGTCAAGTGATAGAAAAAATTGCGATTGTTGTTGTTCACTTTTAACTAGTCTGCCAAAAGAAAGAAAAATTGATGAGAGTACAATGAAAATTATGTTAACAATACTGACACAATGGTTTCAAAGAATATGAGTACTCAAAAATATAAGATCTACCTGTTCTGTACATTATGCCAAAAGTGAGGGAGAAAAACGAGATGGATAATAATATTGCTTTCGGGCTTCTGCGTATTCTGCTGAATAATAACAGCTATTACATTTTGGTGTTTGGTGGTGCAGTGGTTTATTTTCTGGGATGTCACGTGTGTGGGCATATGAGAATGGTACCACTGCAGCGAAGATGCTGCAACAGTATACTTGATTGAAGACCAAACAGCACCTTATTTTTCGAGGGCAGTAGTTTTACCCATCGTGAAACCAAATGAAGTGTGTGAGAGGTACAACATTTGGAGTCTAGTTCGGTTACTTGATATAATAATGCTAGGTGCTAACAGGATAAAAAATAGCATAATTATATGCTTTACAATATCCATACTCCCCCATGTGAAATGGAAGAGCCAAAAAGCATCACATTTCCAAGTTTCAACTTTCATCGCTAGTAATATATAATACATAATGATCATACAAAAATTATTGAATTGTTTGCTTGGACTTGGATTAACAGAAGACATCTTACTTCAAAATTTATGAATACTGAATGCATGATGTGTAACATAAAACCGGCAAGTAAAAAGAATATTTTAGGCACATGTTCAAATTAAATTTGGCTCGTAGATTTGTAAGGTACTTAATTAGGCTTCAAAAAATTTTGAATTAAACAATTTTAGGAATGTTTTTTGCACAGTGCATCATCATCATCACTGTGATGAAATAAAATTTTAAGCGACAAATTTCACTTTTGACAGCAAACACTCACTCTAGAATCCTAGCGTTTGCTTACTAAACTTGCCACAAAAAATGAGACTAGATTCAAAACCTCCGTAAACGAGTGACAGTAAAACTAGCTGCCGCATAATTTACCTAGTTCAAGAAATGTCTGAGAAACCTTAAAAACTGTGATTTCAATAATACTTGTTTTACGTATCCCAATTTTGCATTATACCTTTTCATCTTATTATTAAGCAGAGTGAAATGGAAGACAATTAAGTGATAATAAATTTCATTATGCCAGAAAATTTTTTCCAGAGTTTTGTCAGCGTTATTATAAAAAAACTGGATTTTTTTAGAGATAAAGTGTGCGCAAGTGCAAAGAGTGTTGACGGTCGTTCGTTTAAAATGTTTTCAATTTTGAAATCCCAAAAGATTGAATTAAAGACTATGATCTCAGTCTGCACTCGGGATACAGGGATACAGCATTATTAATGTTTGCTGCTACAAAGTTTATATAGCAATCAATGTCACGTTTTGTTCATCCATGATTACAGCATTAGAGCAGAGTAAAAGTTCACTTGATTTACTCATGTAAATAAGACTATCAAAGGCATGGCATGTCCAGCTAAAGTGATCTAAACCAAGGTGCGTCGGGAAACGAGTATAATTATTTAAAAAGCACAAGCATCATTTGTTGTTATGATAAAAATTTCAATATTTCTTCAAAGAACCACGATTGTACAAGAGAGTGCCACAAAAGGTATCATTACCCTTTGCCGTATATGACTAATTTTCTACGTAAGCACAAATTTTGCTGTCTTCTCCAGATTAGGTTTCTCTACAAGTTATCCGAGCAAATAACGAAATGTATAATACTTTATTATGTGAATTTAAGTCTGGTGTTGTATGTACAGGTGCACACACCAGGTATTGTTTTTCTGTGTATATGCCTAAGTACTTGACTTATGCTATTCTATTGCATGCAGTAATAATTATTATTAAAAAGCGCTTGTTTTTCATCATTGTAAGGTAGAATACCTGATGCAGCCAAAGTATTGACAAGCCTAGTTTGTGGCCATGCTTTATGAAAATGGTGTGTACAGTGTACGCTGTGTGGGATGAAAAGGAGACGTACAATATTTGGGTGAAAATTGAGAATGAGCAGCTAGTATAGTGCACAACGTACAAGTAAGCTGACTATAATCTTCTTAAGGTGTAAAAGATTGGACATAATTTATAAGTTTTTCACTGAATAATAATGTTGAATAGAATAAGTTTATACGGCTCATATTTTTCCCTGAAGGAATTCATGATTTGATTTTAAATGCAGAAACTCAACATCACACATTTTCGCATTCAGCATACCCTTATGAAA
This sequence comes from Lepidocyrtoides sp. E14, assembly GCA_027743805.1. Classification (NCBI taxonomy): domain Eukaryota; kingdom Metazoa; phylum Arthropoda; class Collembola; order Entomobryomorpha; family Entomobryidae; genus Lepidocyrtoides; species Lepidocyrtoides sp. E14. Next base: position 5,272 of record JAHZMZ010002482.1, on the reverse strand, counting down.
ATTTGAGTCTACATTAAAGCATCAATTTTTACTATTATTTGCCAAAATATATGCATACATAGTAGGTATGTTTGTTATGCCATGCCACTGCCAACAAGTTGCAGTTGTTAGGATTAAGATTTGAATTTTGATGTCATCATTTGCAACAATGATGTACGCAAAAAGGAAACCATCATAATAAACTGATTAGATCGGACTTTTAAAGCTTGTCTACCATGTCGTTCTTCTTGGCAGAGATGCTTGCGTCGGTGACAGTTTGTGCAACTTTTTTTAATTTGCAAAAACCAGCACAATGTGCTATTGGCATGTTTTTTATTGTCTAAACTATTTTATTTTCATGTAATCTTGCATTAATTGTTTGCAACCTTTGTCTTACCTTGCATATCAGAGGTGAGTAGAACCTGCACTTTATTTTGACGAAACGGCTTGTATGGAAATATCAGTGCGTTTAACCAAGCGAAATTCATCAATTTTAGATTATTTAGTACACGTTACACATTGAATACACACTTTTTCGTCCCGCAGGATATTTTGCTAGATAGTAATGTGTAGGTGTTGCTGTATAAGTACTGTACAACGTGACATGGCTTATTAACATACTGTTTTCCGGTTTCTTGTATTTACTTAGCTTAGGCAACTCACTTAAATGAAAATGAAATTTATGTATCTTGAACAAAAACAGAATATGCAGGAATCATTTTACGTATGTACTTCAGCAGTAACACTGCATCACCAACCAATAAAAATGCGATTTAATTCTACAAGCTTTAAAGTTTCAACAATTTTGGTAGGAATCATTTTACGTATATACTTCAGCAGTAACACTGCATCACCAACCAATAAAAATGCGATTTAATTCTACAAGCTTTAAAGTTTCAACAATTTTGGTAAGCTGACATTTCTTACTTAGGATTAGTGAACAGTCATCGTAGGTACTTTTTTACGTTTACGCAGTTTAGTAGTTCTTTTCCCTTTGTAATTGTTGCACATATGAGTCACCCGTCACACTCATGTTGCGCCAATTTATTGAATGAAATCATACAGGATCATGATTTCTATTATGCTTAATAATCACAACCGGCACGTAATAATACTTACGCTCATTCTGTCTGCACAAATCGATGTGATCATTCATGTGGTTCGTGTCTTGTCATGTCAATAATAATATGGCCAATTTTGTAGGTGCATCATGATGAATCAAATTGATTTCTTTTGCATGCTACTCATAGAGATCATGATAATGATTCTCGCTTAAGTTATACCATCTCCATCACACGCATCTATTAAGTAAACCGGTTATATTAACATTGCAAACAGTTTTTATCACAACATAACGTCGTTGGGAATGCATTACAGCAAATTCGCTTAGTAGGCCTAGCAGGCACTGAATTTCTACCCAAAATAGAAAGAGATTTAAACATTTACAAAAAATATTCTACTTTCGGCTTTGCTTTTTAATCCAGACATCAAAATTCTTGTTTTATCAATCAACAACTTTCTAAAAAGCACACAAATATTCAAATTTTTAGGTTTATGTTAAAAATAAAGTAACATCAACAGTTGAAAACTAATAGCAAGTCATTGGCTCAAAATTATTGACATTAGTAGGGAAAATTTGTGGGCGCACAGCTACTGATTGAAGCAGATAGAAAGATGAAATAAATGGTGTAGAATTTTGTGGGTGCAGCCTTCTGTGTCACCATGATGTATGTTTATGTCGGTGGGTACTTTGAAACTCGGTATATCTTTCATGTAGTTTTATTAAACTGGTTGTCGGTACAAAATGAAAATTTAATGTTTTGAAATAATGGGGCATCAACTCGGCTTATTACTAATGGTTCTCAGAATGATTGTTGTAAAAATGTAATTGCCAGCTTTTTTACTGCTGCTGCGCCAAAAAATAGGGATCCTATCATCAAAAAAGTTTTTTTATGGTACCCTCCATTGACATTGGGTGAGTGTACATCGCAGGTATTTAGAAGTCTGTCTCTAATTAGCAACTAAAACTTTCATTTCATCAAGGTGTATTATTGCTGCTCCCAATACTTTAAGGACACAGATTTCGATACTAGTTGCTGATAAATAATAGGAATTGATTGGTTTGTGCAAATTGTGCTCAGCGGGCCCGCCTGATGCTGTGAATAGGTCAAAGGAAGATTTTTGCCTACCCTTAAACAACTTAAAACTTGAAAGAACGTAAAGGAAAAATGTTTATCTTTTAGACTTTTTCATCACTAGTCAAAAAGCATACCTAAGTAGATTATGTGTTTTAAAGAGGAACCGATGAATTCTTTTCAAGCACATAGTTCTATAATCTCAGCATTCTAATTATTTTTATTTTCCGTCGTTTCCACAACTTGAACCTCTCAGTTACGTCAAGTATAAACTGCTTGTGCGTTAATCTTGAACCATATGATATGCGTGTAGTAGAGGATGTTGTTTTGATCCTACAATATCATCTGATATCATCATCATCATCGTGATACTCGTGACGTCATAGATAAGGCACACCCATAGTACCCTCTGATTGGCTAGTTTTCGGATCTGAATTTGGATCTGAATTTTCCTTTTAATAAGCTGACGTGCTCCATCATGATGGGTGCTTTTGTCAATGTCAGTTACGTACAATAGTTGACAGTCACAAAACAGCTTTTTAAAAGCTAAATTTCTTATAGTTTTACTTTTAATTTAGTTAGTTATGTGTATGCATAGTCCATTATTTAACTGCAACACAAAAATCGACAATGTCGATTTGATATAAGCGTTTATGGTTCATAATCATAGCTCTATGATTGACAGCTTCACTACTTGGGATATAGGAAAATGCTTTTCATCTCCTATGCTAATGGGCTAAATGTGTATGTTAACCTAGTTAATATGGTATACTGGAAAAATTCCCAAAAAAATACTCAATCTTTTAGTTTGTGTTTTAACTATGTGTCAACAAAATCTAGAACCACAATTTTTCGCTTATCTCACGCAACATGTTTATCGAATCTGAACCAAGCGGTAAACATTACGACGACGAGTATCATGCATTTTATTAAAAATATTTTATCCAAGCTTATTTATCCACATCAAAGATAAGATAAATGACAAATTTAGGTTCTTTTGAACATACAAATACAGCAGTATACCACGAAATGTGTGTGAGTGAGTGTGTGAGGTGTCAAAAAAATTCGACTTTGTCAAGGCTAGACTTTGCAGCAACAGCAGCGAACAAGAAAAAAATGTATACGGATTGCCATTGCATATAGCCGTGCTTTGGCAAGTCGCTGGGTGAAAAGCGTATTTGAAGTTGAACATGATTATTTAGGTATATAATATTTTTTGTTATTTTCGTACGCACAAATCTATACACTCGTCGTGAAGTAGATTATGAAATCATGCAGAGATGTAAGCAGATGTGTTCTAGGCATTAATGATTTAAAGTTTCAGTAATGTAATATTCCAAGTGTCTTACCTTGCCTATATTATAACGAGAGAGGTAATAATAAATGTACATAATGTTTTCTACATCGTACTCATTTGTGAACTACGCAGAGTCAGCAAATGATCATAATAATAACAGATTATTCAAGAGCGTGTAACACTTGGCATAATCCAAGGCTTGGCACATAGCTGAAGTGAAAACTACATTATACATATTATGTGTATGTATATGTATGTTTTGTCATTCATTAATATTCAAAACTGTGAGTCGATCCCATATCGTACAGACACAGTCATGCATATTCATGCTATTTTACGTTGATGTGTTTTATTTACAATCTGTAAAACGAGTAAAAATCAGAATTGTTCCAAGTCAATATATTCAATTAAATCGGCCATGCATTGCATACTGCAAGATTTACTTTTACATGCTTACATAGCAAAATGCAGAGCAGAGAAGAAAGTGGAAAACCTATGCAACAAATTTGCCGTACCACACCTTCAAGAGACAAACTGAACTGACGGTACGGTTCCGCCTTTTAATTTGTAGTTCATTGTTCTGCTGTATTTCTTCCTGTAAATGCAATTGTCTCAGCTTTTACACACGTATAAAAATATTACTATTCAAAACGGGAAACTTTTATATACTCATTATTAAAAAATTCAGTTAACAATGGGGTGATATGATTGTCCTCGCCGATCTTGGAATAATGTGAAGCATAAAAAAGTAAAATGTTCTTGCGACAGTAGTATCACGGTTAAATCATTAACTTGAATGAATCTTACCTTACACTTAGTACGAAATCATCTTCGCTAGCTCTTTTTCGAACAAGATAATGTCCATCCTTGGTAAGCCTCTGCTTTGTTTGTGAATGACTCAAATAGCCATGGAATGCACTTCCAAACGGGTTATATAAATATAAATCAGGTTTATCCCAGGGGGGTGCTGAGGTAGTAGTAATACTTGCGGCAGCTGCTGCTGAAGATGATGCTGGGAGAATAAGCTCTTCATGATGTCTATTATGAATTTTATTGCTTCGACTACTGTGACAGCGACTCAGGCTGCCGTTGGGGCTCTCGTTGTTCATATCATCATCCACAAGTATTGGCTGGGGTGGAGATGGTGAATGTGAATTGTGGGAGCTTTCTAGGGAGTTACTGCAATTTGAACTGGATTCTATGAGATTATGATGCTTTGGGTTTTTTATGGAAAGTCTTAAGCATCTTTGAAGATCCAGTCCGATTTCATCAACAGATACGGAAGACGAGCAGCCATTGTTCGTGCCATTGACTATAATGTCATCATCTTCTTCCAGCATCCCATGACGGCGTAAACTGTGCCGATGATGGAGATGACGATTTCGACGAATGTCTTTTCTTTCATCGAGATTCAAGTCACCTCCTGTGGCGGATCCAAGACTTTGAATGCTCTGATCACTATCATCTCCTGAAGAACTAGCAGTGGTAGAGGAACTAGGGAATCGCTGATATCCGATTTCATCGCATTCCACCAAGATCGCTTTAGGTGCCTCACTGACTAGCTTCAGTACTAGATATTGTAGCATTTTAGGATATCCGATGGATGTTGATAGGCAAGGCAAACAATGACGGATGAATTGCATGAAAAAAAAAAAAAAAAAAAAAAAAAAATAGTTTATTCAATTTTTACGATTACGATTTAAAAAAGGCTATGGTTGAAATACTATAGTTTAATATGGTAAACATAATGTAGGCATTATACAAAATCAAATTATATGAAACAACATAAAAATATAAAAACAAGGGCGAAGGATAATATAATACACACGTGGGGTTAGCATGTAGTTTAAGGCAAGTGATG
>JAHZMZ010002481.1:0-12430 GCA_027743805.1 Lepidocyrtoides sp. E14 | reverse complement strand
CGCAGTCCGTATTCGTGAGTACATGAATAGCATTATACCCAATGGGATTAGGTAAAATACAGAGGCGTGAGCTAATTTTAATACTGGCCACCACCAAAACGCAACTGAAGACGAAACAGTGTCGATGCTATCGGATTGGTATGGATAAGGCACTGCTGGTTTTGGCAATGCAAGTTTGGATGAATGATCCAGCTCTTCTGTCAAACCACTCAAACTACCACTGTCAATATCCACCTCTTCCGTATCAAGACGCATGGATATCGTAGAAATTTGTTTTTTTGCCAGAGACGAAGACCATGGCGTTGGTGACTGGTCAAAGAATTTAAAGCTGCACTGACCTCCCAATAAGAATGATCCTGAAAAGTCTGCAGGATCTACTGCCGTTATGACTGCACTTGCTATTGGGAAAAAATCAACGGAAGAGAGAATTAAAATTATGAAAAAATAAAAATGTTGAAAAATAGTTCAAGTTTTCACTCTTGATAACACTTACCCAGTGATAAAATGAATGAGAGGAGAGACACAAAAAATATCACGGAAGATTTGAGCATTTTGTGATAATGCAGTGGTGCCATAACGGCAAGATATCGCTCCACAGCAATTTTCAGTGCTCCAAGAACAGACAGATTGGCTGCCAAATTGATGATAAGATTGTGGATAAGGAATATCCATTGTTGAACACAATAACTAGAGAAATCACCATCATCCTCTTCACTGTTTACACTACTATCACCACCATCATTTTTCCTAACAAATACTTTGTGGTCATTCAGAAACAGCGGACTTCTTTTCTCCGCTTCCGTTGCTTCTCCTGTGGCACCATTGCCAACACTAGCAGAGTACTCCAATACAAATAGAAATGAGGTTGGGATAAAGATTAAAAGTGAGAGTAGGTCGACAACCAAAACAAAAAAGATGAATCTAACAAAATAACAAAAACAAAATTCACAATTAATTTAAAAAAATATTTTCTCACACTTTATACTAGATATTTAATCTGCTTAAAACCAACTCACTTGTCTGTAAATCCCCTAATTAGCCTAGAACGACAGTAAATAACTGCTGCAGAAAGATTGACGATTAACCCCAGAATGAAAACCACTCCAAGGAATATAAGCGATCCCCAAAGTAGGACTTGAATGTCCACCTCCATACTGACCGCACCATCGTCATCTTCTTTGTTTTGAGTAGAAATTTTCATCGGCTCAGAAAACTGAGGTTCCATTCCCTCCTTTGGCCGTTACGAATTCTGACTTGGCCCTCCTTCTCCAAAAAGTCAGAATTCGGAGTTGAGACTTTAACTCCCTTTGAACAAAGTTACTTTTACTATAAGTACAGTCAAGTGTTATTGTTCCAACTACTATTGTTCCTCTGTTATTGCTGATAGTTGAGTCGTTGTCGCTGACGATCTTTTCAGTACGCCTCGTTCTGGACATCTGCAAGAGAAAAGCCAGAACGCGATTAGTTTTCATCTAGAAATGAATTTTATAACTTATCCATTCACATTACCTTCGTCGTCGACATCATATCATTTCACAGTTTTTCATATGATACAGGCATGCATGCAGAATGCAGAAAAGGTTTATAATATGGACTATCTATGATGATGATCTCCTTTGCCAATCATCCATGTTCCATCCCATTCTCATCAACATAATCATTCATTCAGCAAATGAATCAAGTTCAGTGCAGTGCAAAATAAGTAGTTAGACAGGTCACAACTGACAGAACAAAACTCTCACAGTTTTTAATAAGTTCTGTCTGCTTACACTTTTGCTTTATGCTGATGGAAAAAAATATAAAATACTGAGCGAAATTAAATTGCGTGCTTTAAAATCTTCACGTAGCTAGTCTATATAGCTATTATATGATTAAGGATGATTAGAGTGCAGTTTAAACGCATTAATAAGCTATTTTACTATATTAACTATCACATTCAAGTACTTCAAACTTGCAATCTTGCAAATTTTATTTGGTGTGTGTGGAATGCTTTTTAATTGGATTTAAAAATAACTTTGGGCAGCTTACTTCAAAGTTTTATGTCTGAGCTGAGAATATTATAATAAAAATTGAAGATGCACAGAGGATTTCAAAAAGCTTGTAAATGAATAAAATCACTAATTAGATTTATTTTAGTTTAAAAATGACACCTACTCACACAAGTCGTTTATTTTATGTATACCATGTCCATCAAAAGTTATGAGTTATGCTTGCCCTCTTAAATGACCGTTAACGCATTACGATTTAAATGCATATCAAGTATCACAACTTGGCAAAAATATAGATTTTCATGACGTGAGTGATGGTCAGCATCAGTTGTCAGTATCGTGTACTAGCATACAAGGAATTTCAAAATGCGTCAAAACTTGCCTTGTTTTTTTACAGATTATTAGTTATTTATTATCCCCAAAGTTATAAGGAGGAAATTTGTGCGTTTTTACGTCATATTTTCATCAACATATTATTTTGAAACTTTAATTACGACGAACCCACACATAATTAAAAAGTCTCAGCGTGCTTAGTTGAAAAGGACATTTTATTTGAAAGGAAATGAGAATAGCTAAGAAAAAAAGACTATGAGTATTTTATGAACACAATATTTAAATTAATCAAGATGATATACAGCCACAAGATGCTGGTTCGTGACCCTAAAATGTTCAGCGATCTACTACTCTCCAGTCTATTTAAAAATGTTCATAGTTCATACATTAGTTCTCGTAAAAGTACTCAACTTTCATTCAATTTCAACAGGATTATTCTGATTACTTTGATTGCAACTAAAAAACAAGCATATTCACAGACTGCTTGTCGTCGTTGATGATCATGATGATGACTGACCGACAGAGAGCAAGAGAAAGAAAAGTCATTCATCATTATCATCATCATCATCATCATCACCGTCACATCAATTTTTTTTACAAACTTCAAACTAATGTGCAATAATATGTAAGCTTAAACTACGCAACTTGGTGATAGATGATCACTCACTGACCATTCACTCTAGTGTGGATCATACCACCACCACACCTTATGTACACATAAAAATATTTCCACTGGAAATGGGGACGACTACAGTTGTAGTATTGCTTTTTCCTTTCCAAATTGTTTTGTTGAAATAATAGGTTCATTGGAAACAAAATATTTTTCAGTTTCAAGTATTCAATGCTATTCAGTTTCAAAAACATTGAGGCAGAGATGTGATCTGACTATCTGACCACCATTCTAATGAAATGCTTGTACACATTTTTCATTTTTTGGGCGTTTTTTTCTCTCAACTTTATTTAAAACTTTTACCTATTAAGGAGGTTTAACTCGCTCTCAACTCTGTCTCTATATTATTATGACTTGTTGACTGTTTGTAAATGATAGATTTATATACTTATCGTGTTTTCTAACCGGTTGGTTATGTATTCACAATAATAATGATGTGCTAAATATATGTATCATGCAAGTTTGTAACTTGTGGTAATATCAGTTACACGGTTTAAGCGCATGTCATGCCTGGCAAAGATTATAGTAAATTCCGTTTAATACCGAAATTCGCAAAAAACATATAAGGAGGAAATGTTTTGCAAAGTAATTCTCTTGTATAATATAATTCAATCCTCATTTTTGTAGGTTTTTATAATGTGTATGCAGTTACTGGTTGCTGTGCTGCAGTTTCATTTATTATTATTATTACTATTGTTGTGTAGCAGTTAGTTACTACTACAAGTCACAACAAGTCACAAGTACATTGAAGGTCAGCTTTGAATGATCCCCTGGTAAATACGGTATTATATTTGTATTATGATTAGTTCGTTTTCCTTACTATACTAACTGGTCAGCAATAATAATAGTTTGCCTGTTTTGAAGAAAATTTTATTATGTGCAAACGCCTGAATTTGATATACCGAGCAAAAGGAATGTGACCACGTAAAAAATATGTAAAAAGAGACTATCCCAAATGTGCGCATTAAAGTTTGAGTCTGGTCTGTTCATTTTTTTTTTCATTCAAATATTTAATTCAGTTTCAAACTTGTAAAAAAAATGTGCACAATCATCTATCTATGTTTAATGTCTAATATAAAAATATTATTCCTCTGGTTTTAAAAAAAGATGATAACAATTGAATCATTTTAATAGTATTACCTAACACTTTATCAAGTGTATACCTTTCTTCAAATGATTATTTTAACACGTGACTAAAATAACTTCAACAGTTTCTCTTCTCTCTCTCTCTCTCTCTCTCTCTCACTCAACTTGTCATCGAAAGACGTGCAAAAATGCTACTGCGACAAGCATAATTCAGCGTTTTTTCTTTTTATTATAAAGAATTTACCCTTCAAAAAGTCAGTCAAAGTTTTTTTTATCACCATCTTGCTTGTCATTTAACTAAATACCTAATATTTCACAATAATATATTATACTATGATTATTTTATGGCCGGAAGGAAAACGTTTGTGTTTTTTTTGGCTAACAGAGTTGCAGCCGGTGCGCTGTTAACTTAAACATGATGATGATGATGATGATGATGATGACATTGCATAGTAGTGGAATGACGACAAATGTCAAGATGATAATTAGGCAGTGGTTTTCAGTTACCGAGCTTGATACATGAGTAGCCAGTAACTTTTTTTCCCTTTTTATATTATCATCATCATCGTTGTGCCAACAAAGTTACATGATTCTCATCTTTAGATTGCATGTCATTTAAAATTCTATACGGAAAATGCTATACGTTCATCCAAACTGGTAGAAAGACATACCTACATACTACTACTGCTGCTGCTACAGAAATCAATGCATGTACCTACTTCTAAATGTCATCATTCAAAAATGTAGAAAACATGGTATATGCCATAGTTTCATGGTAATTGAAGGAGCACCTATTTTAGTCGTATATACGTATTACATTTCATCCATCCACTTGATTCATCCAATCCAATATCCATACCATATTTGTTCACACAGACAACATGCTTAGGTAATTAGTAAATCAATTTGTAGTACAAGCTACATACATGCAAATACATGATAATGCATGTTTACAACAAACAAGTAACATGTGTAAAGTGCCATTTTGTACAAAATTAAGTGAGCACTTTAACTAACTGCTCCATTCAAAACGTCACCATTATCATCATCCTCATCATCATCAGTGCATAAAAAAATCATAAAGGAATTTCTTCCATGGTGCTCACTGCATGACCAAAGTTCGTACCAAAAAATAATAATCTAACTGCACTGCCCAGCCCACTGCTACTACTACCACCACCAGAAATCATGAGAGATATGCGTGCAATTTCACTGACAATGAACTTGTTTTGTTGCTAAGTACAATCAGGAATTAAAAGTGGAATGAGAAATATATGACAAGTTTTTGGGTAAATAGTAGCAGCAGCAGTAGTAGTCTTACTTTGAAACTGTTATTTTTTTCAATTTACTTGTCAACAGACACAAAAATAATTTGGTGTAAAACTTTAGTAAAAAAATGAGTTCTGTACAAATGAAGTTGACAACAGAACCACTTGTGATGATGCCATTGTCATTTTCTTGTACTCTCTCCCACTTATCAGCATTTTCATTTCATTTTGGACAATTTAGTTGAAGTGTCAGCACAAATCATAGTATTGAATGATGGACATATATACATACATGCCAATAATATTTTTGTCTGTTTATTTCAAACCATTTATAACTTTGTCCGGTGAAGAAACAATTTCTTGATTTTTAACAAATCATTGTAACTTTTGATTAGACAATATTATCCAATACAGAATATAAACAACTTGTCATTCATGTTAAAGCACTCGTGGGAATTTCATTTACAAAAATTTTATGCAATTTTTTGTCTTCAAAGAGAATGTGCCGCCGCACTTGTTTCATGTTAAACGTAAACTTGATACATGACTGTGAAAAAAAAATTACGCATAATTCCTTCAGAGTTTTCTCCTTAAAAAGTTATTGGTCTAGGTCGGGTCACTCCACTACTGGTTTTACTGTAATAATGATAATGGCGATAATGATGAATTGATATGATGAACCATTTAACTAGAGATTATTATTATGTAGTTTACTCTTCTGATGATGACGTCTTACATTTTAGGGTTGAGTTAGTTATATCATCTATCTGTATGTATGTACGCCTACCCCAAGTCACGACATTCGCTGTTGCTGCTGTTTTTTTATCTTAAGCTATTATAAGCTTTATCTCTCCTTAGTCTCCTCTCATTATCATCATCATCATCATCTCTCAATCAAAAATAAAAAATTGACCATCACTATCAAATCAAGAAGCAATATTGCACAATTCGTGACTTTTAAAAGACCATCCGGGTGAAGTCATGATAATATTATGATGATGATACGCCAAACCATTTTGTGGAGGCTGATAGACTGATGAAGAGAGAGAGAGAGAGAGTGAGAGGGAGAGGAGAAGGTCTTTCGATTACAAAAAAAAAATATTTAGGACAAAAAGTTATGTACCTGTGTATTTCTGCTCTAATTTTTAGAAGGATTCACTCTTCTGAATCATTCACTTGTTAAACTTTTTTTTTTCAAATAAAAAAAAAGATATTGTGCAAGTAACGGATTGAATCCTTTATAATATATGACCTCGAATTCCACACTACACACACAATATTTACCTACTTATGTAACACAGCAGTAATATGCAATTACCAGAGCAAAGCTCAATTTGGGAGAAATCGATTAATAATGAATATAAATACTACTAATCAAATCAATAATTCTCAGCTGTTGGAATTAAAAGTCTTTTCTGGAAAGAACCTTTGTACTTACGTAATTCTCTATAAGCCATGATGATGTACAATTATCATGATTTCACTGTCAAAAAAAATCAAAATTGTTGACTTGACGCGTGAATTATTGCAGAATAAGTGTAGCAAATAAATATAACTTTTTTTTAAAAAAAGAGAGAAGTTAATACAAATATATTAAATAACTAATCAAAATACCATTTTCAGTATCAATCGTATAATAATCATATAAAGCGTGTGTCTTGTCTTGTCTCTTTGATTTGTTCAACACCAGAAAGCTTTAGCAGCAGAGCTAAATAATTAACTGTTGTAAAAAAAGGAGATTATCAAACACAAATACAACAACACCATCGTTGATCGTCGTCGTCATCATCATCATCGCGTACNGTCGTCATCATCATCATCGCGTACGGCCAAAAATGGCAGACTAATCATGTTATTTGTGTGTGTGTGTGTGTGTGTAGTAAGCCTTTGCAAAAAAAAAAATGTCATGAATAATGCTTTTTTTAACTTCCTTATTTAGATAACAAGCGAAACTGACAAAAAAATATTGAAGATCGGCCTTTTATTTTTAAAGTGAAAAACATTTCGTGGTAAATACACACCGAGTTAATAAATAGACAGAAGCCCATGATTACTGTTATTGTTATACCATAATTATGAACATTTAACTGGTTCAGTATTATACGCAATTACTATTATTGCAATAATTATTATTATAATTAGATAAAAGATTAAAACTGTACTGGAAGGCTACAGAGAGAAAGAGATACGCACAAGATGTTAATTAAATGTGTTTTGATGATGAATGCAACTGAATTCTCTCTAGTTATTTTCCTCTCACTCTGTGACCACGAGTAAGAAAGAATGACAGAGATGATGATGAAAAAATGAAGACGGTAAGTAAATAATTACAGTAGTAGTTAAATATAAATGTTAGTTTTTATTGCGATAAGAATTCTAATCATTCGGTAAAATATTTATTTATTGCAAATATAATAACTTGGTTTATTGAAAAGGACATGTTCATCGTGTGTTATGCAGTCAGCATCAAAACTATTGCCCAAGTGTCAACCGTGAAGCAAATATATACTGCGTGAACCATGTCCCGAATGACAACTATTGACGTTAGTGCTGATATAATCTTCAAGTAGGTTGCAGTTATGCATTAATAATAATAATAATAATAATGACAAATGAAAAATATTAACCTTTTTTTCTTTCACAATTATAATTATTTACGATAATCTTTACCAATTTACCTACTTTTTGGATTTCATCAAAACGAAGGATCCTGTTTCAATCCTCCCAAAGAAAACTTTAAAATAAAACTAACGTCCTTTTTCGATTTGTTGCACTTTATTATTTGTTCAGTTATAACAACGTCTCTACTTCCTGCTGCAGTTGATCTTTTGAGAGAAAAACATGCATGGTTTAAGACAGTTACAGTCTTATGAGTATTTATGTACATAGCATGCAGTTTCTGTTGAAAATCAAATATTTAGAACGTAAATACACATGCTATCATTACAGGGCAAATAAACTGATGACAAGGGATCATCAATAAATGAAATTAAATAAAAATGAGTACATAATAAAGTGTCCAGTTATAATAATGATTTCATAAGAAGCCTCATCTTCCTCCATGCCTGTCAAGAGTTTTCCTCATAAAAACAGGGTGAGCTCAAATGACCCCTCCTTATCGAGAGAAAATATTTAAATATTTTTTTTTTATTCATGCAATGTAGTGTAAATTTACTTGTCCTGAATCTTGAGTATGACTGATGATAGACTGGAAGGAGTGGAAGCATTGAAAGTGAGTAAGTGAAGTGAATTGATGTTTGCAAAGTCGTAAAGTTATGCTTGGTGCAAAGTCGAGGTCGTTTGGTGATGGTATTGATGGTGGTGGTGGTGGTGGCTTGGCTACCACAAGAAGAAGAGGACTATCCTCTTTTTTTCTAAATTAGCAATTCGATTTGCAATTCGTTACCTGTAAAACCTGTTTGATTTTCTTAAAACTTGGTGTGTGAATACTATGCTAATTTTCTATTATCATCATCATTGCCATTTTCTGGCATGAACTTTCATTAAATTTTGCAGATTTAACTGGACTGGAGTGTGGTGTGAACATCAAAATAGGTAGGTATATATGAATGCAGATTAATGATGATATTTATTTCTTTAATCTTTGTTCTGGTCAGGCATGCCTATCTAATAATATAACAAGTTGGATCCGAATTTTTTCGACAATCGGAAAGTCACTGGGAAACCAAAAAAAATATGCCATTTGTCTGCTACATGAACATGATGATGTTATGCTGCTGCTGCTAGGGCAACACTTTCCTTGGAAAGGTTGTTTCATTTGAAAAATCTTTAACACGCTGCCAGTTGATGTAACTGACTGATAATAAATTGCGGACACCAACATGATGATATTTTATAATAGGTTGTTTTGTAGGAGTGCTTCAATGTAGATGGTTATCAGAACAAGGAGCAGTAAAAATTATTCACCTGTCACCTACATAGACACCTGTTTTCCGGCGTTGATTATTGCAGACGTTCTTAGTAAGACATGAATTCATTATCATTATTGTAGTTGAACAAAGGAGCGGGCGAAGAAGAACAAGTATATTTAAATTATTTGATTTTCAAGTGTTCGGTAACAAAGTGCGGACGTGTCTATTACCTGTATGAGTGCTCCAAGAAAGAAAAAAAAATAACTGAACTTTTCAAGAAATTCAATATTTTATACAGAGGGGTTAGAATGTGTTTCTTCAGGTTCATCATTCTTATATTGAATGAAGGCTGACTGACGGGGCGGTTAAAGGAGGGATTTAACTCTCCGACTTTTGATTTTTGTTACCATGTTAGAAATTTTTTTTAATGCGGTACGAAACAGCATTAATATTGAATATGATGAATATATTGAATGTGAATATTATACCAAGTTATCGGTCACGTAATTTTGAGCTAATATTTATTTCCATTGGTTTTTACCTGCCTACAAGACAAACATTGCTAATTATGACTTGTGTTAAATAATTCCACGGCTAGTATAGTAAGTAATATGATAAACTCATGGAGTGAATCGCGTGACAGAATAATAAAATTGGAAAAAATTCATGACACAAACACCTGGTCATCATAAATATTGCAACATGAATCCATGTAGTAAAAATTATCAAGGCGTTGTTGCATGTGCTCGTCTTATGATCACTGAAAAGATTGAACAATTGAAAGAATAATAATTTTTCTGACACCAGATTTAGCATTCATGATGATTAGCAATGGAGACACCGCTATTTTTAGAATTTTTTAAAACAAATTCTTATCAAGCTGTTCACTGATCATTCATAATACTCTGTCATACCTTTTCAATTCTTTTTTTCCCCAAACACGTGATATTAATTAGGAAAATTAAACTGTTTCTGTTCTATTTTTAGAAAAATCTGTTGCTAAAAATAGAACAAAAAAAATTATGGCGTATATTCATAATTCTTTAAAATAATCACCTTCACTCAACACCAGCTAACACTGGACAATAAAATTCATTTGCATCATCATTCTTCATCACCAAGTTATTAAGGTTGTCTTGATGTATATATATGTATTTTCAATCAATCAATCCATTCTTTTTTTAGGCTTAAGAGATTACATTTTAAAGTTGTGACATTCACAAGGCCTAGGCGTGAACATTTTCACATAATTTTCTGTTCTGTCATTTGACCTGTTATTATTCTTATGTTTGCAGACTGTAATAATAATAATAATAAAGCAAATATTAGCTACCCTGTTAAAGAAGTACTATTGCCAAACAGGCACAGATTTGCAAACCGTTTTAAACCAGTAAGTAAACAGTTTAACGCAGATTAGCAAAAGAATTATTGTAATAATTTGTTAAGCAACTGTTGTAAGACGGATTATGTATTCATTATATAAAAATAGGAGGTACAGCAGTAGTAGAGGCAAAGGCAAAAGTTTTTTTTCATCAAGACAAAAAAATTGCTATGCTGCTGCTGCTTTTTGTGCAAGAAACGTCGTCGGTCAATGAACAGAATACGGTAATTGAAAGCCATGAAAATTTCGATGCAAATTGAACTCTAATGAATTCAAGCATTTTTATTATCTGTAGTAGTACTACTCAATTGTTCAATCTGCACAAAAATATTGCGCGAGTAAGCATGCAAGCAATCAAATCTACCATGGAGTCTGGACAGGTTGAAGAAGAAAGACAAGTTTTAAAAAAATGGGTAACAAATATTTTCAAAACTTTATCTATTTTGTTTGTCTGGTCTCTGGGCTGAGAAAAACAATGGAAACTTCCATTGCTTCAACAAACAAACAAGAAGACGATGACCAAGAAAAGTGCAACGTGTTATACCTAAGTGCGTGCATACAGATAAGTTGGATGATAAGTAGGAGACAACTAGACTAAAACATTCCGATCTAACACGCAAAATAGAAATGAGCACATGCTGCCATATACCAACATAATCAAACAAGATGCTCGCCCTCGCATATAAAAATGAAAACACTAGATTTTGACATGCACTTACAGACACACACCACACACACACACACACACAAGAAGATTTAATGGATTTTGTTTTTAAAAAAGGAGTTCAGTTTAGTGAGAAAAGAGTATCTATTGATAAAATGAGTAGTTTACAAATAACAAGAAAATAAGTGCTGTTGCTGCTGCTGCTGCTATTTAAAAAGATCAGAATGAAGAATCACTTTTTAGCTTCAGAAAGTGCATGTAAAAATTTTTTAACAAAGGTTCACTGTGATTACAAGTGCGAAGATGACAGGCAACAAGATTAAAAGAAAAGATGGGCATAAAGTGACAAGTCGGATTGAAATGCGAGCATTTTTTTAAAGCAATAAAAATAATCAGCTAACAACAACAACAACAACAACCACTTGCAATCATTATCAATAGAAAAGACATAAATATTTGTATAGCTTACTTACTATGACTACCTAATAATACCACCTCGTTGATGTTTTTACTCCCCTGACAAATTATAATTTCATTGCTAAAGCCATCCATTCAATTCCAATAACAAAAACACACACATACAAGTCGAGTCATCATCATGAAAGTTATAGTATATCAAATTTTAACGTACGTACCACTCAATTGTGTAGACTTGTCGGGAGAAATCCTTGCGCTTGTTTTTTTATATTGTGTGTTCTATCGTAAAATAATGTATTCCACAAACAGCCACCAAAAGATTTTAAAAGCTTGTTTGACCACGTTTCATTCAACTGACCACTTTACTTGTTATGGTAATTTTTTAACACATCATCATTAGCAGCAGCAGCGTTCTGTTTCATGCAAAAATGATATATCTCACCAGAGAGAATAATAATCCTTTGGAGTGACAAGGATTATCAATATTAGTCTGCCTCCAGTTTTTCACAAATTTCCTCCACACACAACACCTGTCCTAAAAATCGACAACTCCATTAGTGGATTTATTGAAACGTGATTTATAGCAACATATTTTTTTTTTTGAAAAACTTGCAAAACTGTTTCACGTAGTTAAGGTATTTTTCATTTAGCGTAACCACGCCACCACGCACACTGACCCCAAGAAACTAATATACTTGGATTTCCAATTGTGAAATTTTCTTTATATTTTTTTTATTCTATACCTTCCAAA
>JAHZMZ010002480.1:0-13217 GCA_027743805.1 Lepidocyrtoides sp. E14 | reverse complement strand
CTCCCCCTACTCGGTGTGGATACGGAAATTCTTAGATTACTGAATGAATTTCCGAGTCGCTCTGTTTTACTGATAACATCAAGAATTTTTGATTTTTCGGTGACGCCTTGGCCCTGATATTCGCTATAATGGATCAAAAACATGTAAACGCCTTTATGGAAAGCAGTATCCACACACAGGTTTATTGTGTCGCGAAGCCATTTGGCAGGTAGCATCTGAAACGTCCAACTTCCGTATTTAGACAATGTCGACTTGTAGCATAGCCGCAGAGCTTTTTCGTGGTGTGCTTTAAACGATGAAGCAGTGCTGACCAGAAATTGTGCTTCAACAAAATAATCCCCGGTGACCGGATCTTGGTGAATCTTGTACAAAAGCTTTGTTGGAATTGCGTTTGTTCCAGTTGTACCAGCTGTTGATTCCTAAAAGTACGCCCAAAAAATGAAGTTAATATTGAATAAAACGGAATTTTGGAACGACTACGTCATGTGATGGCAGGCTGAAATATATGCATTTTTCAACTTACCTCTTGTTTCTGAAATAAAAGCAAATGAAACAATGTTTGAACTTACAGATTGATTTTGTCATATTGCCGGGTAATTGCAATGACTATAGTCAAACGTGTACTGGAATGAAGCAATTAAGTTTAAGCAAAAGATTTGTTTATGAAAATAAGCTTGTGTCAGTCGATCTTAGATTGAGCTTTTTATTTTAGATCAACGTGGGCTAACTTCTTATTATGGCTTAGGTTTGTTGGTCATTTTGGTTTAATGTGGAAACGATCACTTTGCTAATGACAAAATTGTTTTGTATTCACATTTGACAACAATCAATGCAAATATTTGGCAACACCTCATTCATATTTGTGGACAATTCTACTTGTACATACCAATTGAATATCTTCCAGCTGTTTCCAGACATGGAAGTACAACCTGCGTCGTGACTTTTCAGTTTGTTGTCTTTGTAAGTACCAACCATAATCGATGCTGAAATATATTATCCTCCGAAGTTAAAAAGAGTCTGTTTCCTTTTGTAATTGCCTTTCCTACGCGAATAAAAATCCAGCCTGATTTGTTTTCGTTCAAAGTAGTTGTTCCAAAATCTCCCGTTCTATAATCAAAAACGAGGTCAAAGAAGGGCCTCGGGAATGGTGCTGGTGTTCCATCCTCGTTCGGTTTCTGCCATGACGTACACTGAATCGGCTCAATGTAAACTTGAACTATGCACGGTTGTCTGGGTGGAGGAGGGGCGTCGAAGTGAAATGATTCTTCACTAATGGCCAAAACATTTTTATCGCCGCATTTTGCTGCTGTATCCGCATTATAAAAACTTTTGAAAGGTTTGAAGAGAAAGCGTGATCGAACAACCGGGAAAGACAATCGTTTGATGTCAAAAAAAGGATACTCATTAGAACTTTTGTTCTGGAAGCAAAAACATAAATTATGTTGTATTACGAGTTTTTAAAGTATTAGACAGTGAGACAATGGGAGGTCACATTCAGCAAGAGAATCTTTTGCTCTATTCATCTTACTCTTTCATTTCCCTTTATGTCCAGATCCACTATGTTCTCAATTATTTGAATTGTACAAGCTGCAAATTGTTCTAGTGTGTTAAGGTGTAGTTTTGGCGAGACCAGAGTGGCAGCAAAACTACTTTCCCAGACAAAAAATGCAAGCGCCCAAATTTGAAAGTGGCGTGTCATTATCCTGAAATAATTATGGTAAGCAAACGTACTGATAAAGAAGTAATAAATATAATTGAAGAATATTCAAATACGTTTAGTTAAAAGGTGTCGTCTTACGTAACTAATTTACGTCTCATTTAAGGTAGCGTTGCAAAACCTGTGCTTCAGGATGTAATCCAACCCTCGTCTCCAAATTAAAAATATTTTTAAAGTTTGACAGATCTAGCTATGTTGGTGCAGTACTTCTGCCGATGCTATCTAAAATATTTATTGACATTTATTTTTGTCTACGTGTAACCATAGTTTTTACACAAGCTACATCACTCGTTACATTCCGAAAAATAACGTCGAACACAATCGAAGTTTGAGTGGTTCAATAAGTTGCCTATTGCGATTTACGAACGTTGTGACATCAACAGGATTGGGTTGCTCTAATGTTAATTAAAAAGTAGGTAGCTACACCTCAGCAAATTTCCAATACGCTATTAAAAGCCTCATCAAATCCAGAAATTAAAATTGTAATGAGATATTTTTACAAGCATCACTAGATTGACTGTTTGTCGCTCTAATGCTAACTATGTAAAAGTTTTCCCGATATTGGGGTAGCGATACCACAGACATAGCGATAGCAATTTAATCAATAATTTTTGCTGATCGATACCCCGTAAACCAAGTATATCACTTTAAATGTCATAGCACACTTAGAGTATATATATCTAGAGAAACCGTTCACATTAAGAAATTTTCAAAAAATGTTGCTTTTTTGTTTTCCAAAAGTTAGTTTGGTAACTCCGGCTTTGTTTCTCCTCCACGAATAAAAGTGCTGAAAATACAAAAAAATTCCAGACTACAGAATGTATCCAATGAGACGATACGTGCAGAGGGGCCTGAGCCGGGGTCACCAAACAAACTTTTGGAAAATAAAAAAACACCATTTTTTATAAAATTCGTAAAGGGATCGGTTTGTCTAGACATTTATACTCTAAGACAGCACCAATACAAATTTTAAAAAGAAAAACATACTGCTTTCTCAGCCGAAGACATACGATTTCAACTTACCAAATTTTTTTATACACTCCTTGACAACCAATGATCCAAAAGATGAAACGATGCACTTGTATGCCTTAAATGTTCGATAGGACGCCCTGGTGAAATTTTTAGATTAACCTCTTTATTCCCACCGCCCTTCGGAACCAGGAGGTATTTAAACCCCAGTGGAGTTTTTAAAGCACAATTAAAAACACTTCTGTCAAATCGTTACTATACTTGTAAAAGATACCCTTCACACTTAGAAAAGCAACAATAACGTGCAAATGCGGACATTTTGAAATGAGTTTTGTCCCACATATTTTGTTATATTCTAACTGCAGCAAAATTAGTGTAGCTGTGTCCTAAAGTTAGTTTAAAACGAATGGTAGTGTTATTTGATCCAGCGGTATTTTAAACCCGGCGGAATTTTCAAATTTGGCTCAGCTATCTCCGGCGTTCTTTAGATGCTGACTGTACGTGGAAGTCTGCCGTCCGTTCGAACATTTACGGTATGCAAGCCTAACTATTTCTTAAAAAACAACACCCAGGCACACATTTGCCGACATCGAAAGCACCAAACAAACGCCATGCGAATCTACAGAGAGACAGTTTTGTGAAACGAATTAGTTTACAACTCCTGCAGATGTGGATGAGGAATAGGTCCGTTAATGTACGAAAACTCACGTATTTAAATCAGGTACATTCAGGATAGTAAAGGCTGCGCGGTAAAGAAATCTGCGAAGTAAACTGACGTGAAACTTATGTTGTTTACCCAATTTTTCATAGGCTTAGATAGGACGACAAAATTATGGTGTGAACGAAAAAGCCAATATTTTGATACATTGATAAATAGTACGGCAGACCAATAGTCTACTCATGTGGATAATAAGGTATCCCTACCTAAAATGTAAATTGTAAATTAGCAATTTTTTTGGCGCAAGTGATATAGGATAAGATGTTTCCCCTGCTTTTTTGTCTACTAAGAGGTTTAATACCAGATAGGAGACGGGTAGATGCAAACAGAAACTCATGAAAATCAACCAATGCAGTCGTTCGTGTTAGTTTACTTTATTCTACTTGCTAGTACAGTAAAATTTTCAATTTGAAATATAAGTGTGATGAAAATGACAGCGATATAACCTGGTAACCTATTTTTTCAATAAAGCAGATAACACTATAAGGTAGATATGTATGTTTCCTTTTGTTTCTGTGGCAATTCAGTTTTCGCATGTAACAAAAAAATACGTGTCAAATTACAAGCATTTCGTCTCTTTTCACTTTTATTTTTTTAACTTATTTACTAAAAAACTACTACCGAAAAAACGTTCAGACTTTTCAATCAAATGCGTAGCAATGACTACGTAATTGAAAAATCTGGATAAAATAGATTCTGAAGTAGCATGTGATGAAATAACGGTGCGTATTTGGCTACCGAACTATGTACGTGATTTAGCACTGCGGTGGTGCCTTTGCAAGAATTTTATTTTATTCTATAAAATTCTTCAATTCAGCCCGCTTTATGCATCATTTCGTTTTATAAAAGCGCGGACACCTACACTTAAGTTGGTGACTCTATGGCGCACCCTAAAACGACTTTGAGCTATCATCAGCTGAAAACGCTTAAAACAGCTTTGTACTGCACTCGCTAGTCGTGTCGTTATTTCAATCACAAAAGCTGCCATTGCAAATGCCAATAACCCAGCAAGAATGAGAAACACAACAAGAATATTGTCCTTCATTGACACAGCTTTTGGCAAACTTGCCAAGTATTTTACCCTCTCCCTGTTCACCATTTCGTTCCAAGTTTCCACCCGTGCTGACCATCGATACCATAATGTGAAGAGCCCTGAATGAAATAAAGATCGTCTTCGAATTTGAAACATAGTGGCCGGTAGAGGAATCATGTGGAAGGTCCAGACTTCATAAACCTCCTCTAAAGTTTCCTTCCCAATGACTAGAATATGACTGTTGTCATTTGGATATTTATTCATGAGTCGTTTTTTCACATCGCCGTAAACCGAGTTGACCTCCTGATAGTTGCCAACAAAAGCCTCATCCCTGCAACGAGAAATTCTACTACGTATTCCATCATGGCCATCCATTTCAGTGTCATTGTCACGAACAGGAAATGATGTTTTTATATTATTATTATCATCATAATACATGCGAGTATGCAGCAACATTTTCATCCTTGCCAGCAGTCCAGCTCGGGTGCTGCTCTCTTCAAACTTGTTCTGATGTGAATACTTGGCAATATAATTTAATAACCTTGTCGTGTATTTTCCAAGAAAAATAGGCAAAGATAGAATGTCATCCAATTCTAAGACTTGCACCACAGGGTTCCATTTGTCTGTCTCTGAAAGTTCCGCAACAGAATATATTGTCAGATTTCTCTCAACGATTTCTTCAAATGTTTCCAGAGTTTTTATCCCACGAACAGCAATCAGCTGATCGATATTGTTTCCCTGGTAGAAAAATGTCAGTACAATCCCTGCAACTATCCAAGGTCCACAAATCAATCTGCATCGATTTATCGACGAAGTGCCTTGAGACATCAGTATAGGATAAACGAATATCATATTCCGTAATCTTATCTTATTTTGGTGTCCCTTGTTTACTTCACGGCAGAGAAACGGTTCCATGTAAATTATTCTGTAGCGTATGATCACACTAACAACCGTGCTCACAAACAGAGCTATCCAGCAGTCCAAACTAAAGGCAGAAACGTAACCCGTGAAGGATAGCGTATCCAGCTTTACGTAGGGCACGCACGTGACAAAGCGAAGGGAATTTCTGCTCTGAAATTTAAAGTCGTTTGTGGATGCAAACACTTCTGCTATTGATATTAGCGGTAGAAATTTGTTTGAGGATAGAGATATCTGATCCCTTGATACATCTAGTGTCTCCACACTGACGTTAGGAAAAAGAAGATTTATTAGTATATCGTGGATTCTGAAGCTTGTGTTGCATCTTAATTCCGAAAAAGATGGACCACCAATAATCGGTTCAACATTTTCTTGTTCCCTGCCACGAGTGGAAACTGCAATTTTGAGGTTCTGATTTAAAAATCCGTAGTTTTCTATCTTAGTGACGGGATTTGTTTGGGTGTCATCTTTGTAATCGTAGGAGTACCATATCATATAGAAGTTCTGTGTAGTGGATGAACCCATACAGTGTTTTATGGTGGCATACAGTACCTTAGCAGGTATGAAGGCTATCCCAAACCCATACATTTTCTTCATGTGGTCATTGCAGCTTTTCAGAACCCAGTTGTGGAATTCTTTAAATGATGTGGCTGCCGTTACAATATAAGTTGCCGAAACAAAGAATTCTTTTGTGGTTGTATTTTCATCGATTTTGTACATCAGCTTGGTCGAAATAGCATCTGTTCCCATGACCCACTTTCCGAATCCCTAAGTGGAAAAAAAAGGTTCCGATTATATTTTATGGGCGAATTTGGATCTCCTAAAATTTTTAAATAAGCAGTAATACTCACACGTGGTACTACCTCGTAACTGGGTCGAGACCTGAGTATGTACCGCCCATAATCAACGCTGAAGAATATATCGTCAGATCTTGAGTAATAGCCATTTACATGTCCTACCCGAATGAAAAACCATCCTGGTATGTTTTCGTTTAGAACTGACGTTCCAAATCGAGCAATTCTGTAATCAAATATCAAATCATAAAATGACAGGGGGAACGGGTTTATCGTTTTGCTTGTATATTCCAGTGGCTTCTTCCAGGATGTACACTGAGCTGGGTCGATGTATAACTGGACTACACACTGCTGTCTTGGTGGTGGTGGCGCTTGGAAATGAAATGTTTCTATGGTATTGGCAAGCAATAAATATTTATTATCGCATTTGTGTATTCCACTGTCAATTCCGTAGCGTTTGAAATCTTTAAAATTTCGAAAGTGGTAATGCGTTCGGACAACAGGAAAATGAAATGGCTGGAGATGGTACGAGCCTCGAATATTGCTGGCATTTTTCTGAAAACATAAATTGTAAAATTGTATTTCAAGTTCAATTAAAAGAACCATTTTCATGCTATGCTTACCTTCTCAATATTATTTTCACTCAAGTCAACAGAGTTCTGAATAATTTGCACTGTGCATACTGCAAATATTTTTGTATGTTTGTCTAGCTTTAGTGTTGGGGAAAGGATAGCATTTACAAAATTTATTTTCAGGTAAAATGTCAAAAAAGGAAGGAAAAAAGCTTTACGGTAGGGCTTCATTTTTACAGTACTTTTTGACAGGCGAAAAAACCTAAAACATTTCTGAAATATGTATGCTACAAACAATGTTCAATACATTTGAATATTCGAAAACGTATTTTTTTCGCTTGAAAAGCCCCGCTAGAGGAATGCGAAAAACACTTGAAATATGAAAGTAGACACAGCTTAATATGAATCTTAATTAATTTTATCGATCTTGAAAAGCGGCTATTTTTATTTTGTACGGTTATTTAAGCAGTTTGCTTAACAGATAATTTGGTGATGGATATACCGGTATACTTACTTAGCCTAGTACAATATTAAGCATGTTAAGTAATAAATTACTAAGACAAGTTTTTAAAAAAAAACCAATCAATGCTAATGAGCTTTCTAAATTCGAGCCAACCTGTTTAAAGCCAAAACTATAAATTAGATGAATATAAGGGAATACTATTCGCTAGACACGACAATCCACACGCTTGTTACATTTATTAGGAAATTCTTCTACTGTCACGAAAAAATAGTTAGCTGTGATGTCACGAAAAATAGGTAGATGTATGGTTTCACGGAAAAAGATAGAAAGGTGTTGCGTGGTTTATTTATAACATCTATTTTGGAGAGTACAAAGTTCACAAATGGGTTTAGCAAAATATAGGTACTAACAACATTCATGCAGATTCATCAAATTTCATAGAGTGTCATAACGTTACAATATTTAGGCAAAGAATAATATGTGACACTACATTCAATAAAATTTCAACTCAGACACATAATTATTGTTTCCACTAAAACTGCCTCATTTAAAGATTAAATTGCTTCTACAAGTCGCGACTTTGCCACAATATTCAGATTATTTTTAGGAATCACTTCCAATGAGAAGGTAAACTCCAAATATGCATTTATATCTTTAACATCTGGATCTACGGAGAAGGTATACATTTGAAAAAGCTTTGTTGCAAACAAAAAGACCACATCTTACCAAAAACTCCTTTAAACTTCCCCCCCTTTCGAAAAATCTTTCTGGACGAAAGTTTTCCGGATCACCCCAGACAGACTTGTCGTGATGACAGTAATACAAATTAGCAATAAGGAGAAGCCCTTTGGGTAACTGATACCCTTGAAATTCCAGGTCCTCCATAACCTCATGCATAATTCCCAGTGGTGCAATACTTGACATACGAAGTGTTTCCATAATCACCGCTTCCATGTACGGCATACTAAAAAAAATAATAATATCAACATTTTACTTCAAATTTTTCCAGATCATCTATTTAATTAAATAATTTTACAGGGAAAATATGTCACGTGCTTTAACTTATCAGCCAAACAAGGATTCCTACTTTTTCCCACCACTCTGTCAATTTCCTCCTGCAGTTTTCTCTGTACATTTGGCCACACACATAAATAGTATATCATCCAGTTTACTGTAATTCCTGGAGCCTCTCCTCCACCCAAAAGGAAAGCAAAACAAGAGTTGTAACTGTGTGTCCAACCTTCTTCTCCGTAAAAACTGGACTGTGGATCCTTACAACTCTCAACGCTTTCGATCAGCATATCAATCAGGTCACGTGG
Source organism: Lepidocyrtoides sp. E14 (assembly GCA_027743805.1). Classification (NCBI taxonomy): domain Eukaryota; kingdom Metazoa; phylum Arthropoda; class Collembola; order Entomobryomorpha; family Entomobryidae; genus Lepidocyrtoides; species Lepidocyrtoides sp. E14. The sequence continues at coordinate 4,714 of JAHZMZ010002480.1, read as the reverse complement.
GGGCTCTCCTTTATTTCTTGTGTTTTTATGCTCCTGAAAACATCCCCTTACATATTTATGAATATCATGAAGAACTATTTTCAATCCTGTGTAACCCGACTGTACTGGAGCTAGATATTTTATCCAGGAGAAAAATAATATTCCAGATTTAGATGCAATTGCCATACACCTGACAAACTCTTGCATTAAGTGGACAAGTGGTGACTCATGATATCGCAGTCTTTCCCCGGACACTAGAGTCCACACAATGTTGGTTGTCAGTGGGACCATTTTATGATTTATGCAGAGTTTCCTTTCGTTTTTTCCTTGACATGGTGAACTACTATCTATATAGCTACACAATTCGTCCACCTCCCGCATGATAATAGGTTCCATTTGGAATCCACGTCCGAATCCAAATTCTTTTAGACCACGCATACAAAAGTTTCTCTGTTCTACCCACGGCTTGCCCTCCGAGTTTAAAACGCCGTAGGTCCCTTCTCCCATCAGTTGTGCAACTTCAGTTTTTATTCGACCCGCAGCGGCCATCATTCCAAACAGTTCTTTTATCATTTTTTCATCGTTTACCACCAGGGCCGGTTTTGAAGCAAGATTTACCACATAGTATTTTCCGTACTGTTGGGCCCACTTGGAGAGCTGTAGATGCGGTGTTGATCCCAATTGCATAAGGTTTCCAAAAAGTGGAACACCTCGGGGTCCTGCATAAATGGAAAATAAAGTTATTTTGTTTTTCTTGGTTATAATTTTGTAGGAAAATATCTGTTGTGTATATCTGATAGATGGATGGATGGACCTTTTGGTAATCGTGGAGTGCATTTTTGCTTTTGAACAACAAAAATGAGAAGAGCTGTAAAGGCAGCAAGAACAACAAACAGCATGGTGTATGTTACGATACCAACCTGCTTTAGCTAAACTCTTGTTTCATACTGAGCTGTTGGTTAGCTGTGTTTAAAATGAAAAAATTTTCCAATTTCTATGCTGCTATGGTTGATGAGCATTTTCAGGTAAGCAATTTAGCAAAAATACCTTGTGACGCGGTTCCATCTGAATTCAAATTTTCACAGTGAAATCAATCAAGACTCAAGGTGAAGCCTATGCCGCCGTTTAAAATGTTTCCTAGTTTTCCTCAAAAGGTTTAGGAACAAATTGCAGAGAATAAATTATTTCTTAATTGAGCAATAAATATGTGGTATTTATTTTATATTGTAGACATTTCTGTTCTCACGGTAAAATACGATAGATAAATGTGGCAGTTTTAGGTTAATTAAGTATCTAAGTAATTATTTACTTAACAGTTTTTCTTATAAAATTGTGATGCCAATAAAAAAACTCACTTTTCTGGACTTCATGAACAAGAAACAAACGCTCTAATAAGCTCAGAACGGCACGTTCGATCAGAATTGCTATGAACATATACATGCATACTCATTAACACTAATGATGTGATGATGCTAAACTGTTATTAATTCTGTTAGTTGGCCAATTCACAGCAGTAGCCACAATTGCAACTCTTATCGGCTACTGCTCAAAGGATGAAGATTTTAAATATTAAAAGATCCCTTTTATTTTTGGTTTACGGTGAGAAAGGGATGATAGTGATAATTCAATATTTAGGCACATGTACGGGCAACGTCAAACAAGTAATAAAATTTTCAGGAAGGTAGAAGTAGTTTGCTGTCACACTGCACTATGTGCCAATCATTTATTTCGTCAAATTTTTTACAAAACTGCCGAAGGTTTAAATGCACTTTTATTAAAAATAAGCTGTTACCCTAATATTTTAATTCTTTTTCAACACTACTGCACTGTCGTGAGTATAAATGCTATTCTCGATTCGCGAATATTTAGAAATATATTTATTAAGGGACAAAGTGATTGGAACTATGTGACGGCGATGATCTGATGTGTTGATAAAATGAAGGGACACATAAGATTGGCATTAAAAGCTTAAAATGAGAACCTAAGATCATTGGAATTGATATTCATTTATTAAATTTTGCAACCTCCGAAATTTTTTTTTAATTTTCCTTGCGGATTACAAGCTTACATCACTTCTTTTAAAAATTTCGTGTACAATTGATATTTCTAATTTGCACGTTATACTGAGTTCTCATCATAGATGCGTTGCCTAACAATATCAGTAAGTGATTTACTATTTATAAACTAAATTCAAATTCGCTTGGCAAGTTGATTGCAAATTACAAAATAATTACATCGTCGGTCTCCTTTTGTCGGTGAAATAAGATGTGATTCAGAGCCCATATTCGATTAATAATTTATTGCTTGTTTGCGCCAATCAACATTGTGAAACCATAAGCCATTCTGACTCTGACAAGTCAGAGAAATGAAGCTCGCCGCTACAATGATTTTTTTTCTTGGGTAAAACACATATCCACCAAGACACTCAACCCTAGCGTTTGAGAAATATGAAAGGTAGAATGATGTTCAAAGTATTCTTCCATGATATTTTAAAGATTAACGACAATGAGTCATGATGGTTCAGGTATACAGACAATAAAGGTTAAAGTAAATTTAAAATGAACCATGATAATGTTTAAAGTATATAGACAATGAACCATGATGGTAGTTAGAGTTTAACACCATTGAAAATGTTGGTTAAAGTAGAGTGAAATTGTACCATAAGTTGAAAAAAATTCAATCATGACAGTTCAAAAAACCGATATAAATGTTGAACCATGCCGTGTAAAATCACACCTTGCAAAAATTTGAACCATGATGGTTCCAAAGTTTTGAAAAAAGTTCAGTCATGAATCATGATGACTAAAGAAATTGATAAAAGTTGAATCATATCATTTGAAAAATAAAGACATACGGACACACGGACATGCATCCACAGTGTGATCATGAGCTCCCCTCCATGAACCATGCAGCGAGCTAATAATAGTAAGCTAAACTTTACTGGCTTTCCGCGAACTGGATTTTGCTTATAATTGAGGAAGTAAATGCCCATAATTAACTTCAAAGAACAGTAGTATTTAAAACCAAAAATTCTGCCATGTTATTAACATTCAGCAAATAGGGTCAGCGTAAGCTCTAGTAAATGTTTAAATTAAAATTAATCTTTGTTTGTGATTGAATTTTTTTTAGATTACTCTCAAAAAACCATGTCGACCTTTGCTGACAGTGACAAGCTAGGAAAAGTGTTTATCCGAAAACTCCAACCTGGGCAAGATCCACTATCATTTGACAACTATGAGTTGGTAAAGGACGCCCAATTTTCAAATCTTCGACTCAAAATTCTCGTCCCTGAAGGAAGTACCACTTCAACATACGACGGAATGAAATATTCCTTTACCCTACTTGGAAATCGGTTCAACGCTCCAATTCTACTGGGACAGTTTTCCGTCATAGAGGAGGACGCTATTGAATTGTCTTTCCAAGGACATGTTAACGCTCTGAAATTATTTGGCATATTTGACGAAGAAAACAAGGCAACATACGAGACCCAATGCCAAAAATTGAAGGACTCCCGTTACCACTTATTTGGAGTATTGTTTTCCGCTGATGAAAACTGGAAAGACATGGACTTCGTGGCAAAATATTCAGCCCTAACTTTTATGGACGATGAAGTCGAGAGCGATGAAAAGTTGCCGTATGCTGAAGTCGTCTCGCTGGTTTCTGCAATTCGAAATGCTTTTCATAAAGATAGCGAAGCCATCGCTTACGACCTTTATGAAAAACTGGGACTGCATAGTCAGCCCCTGGAGAAAACAAGGTCAAGAAGAATTTTGATCAAAAGTTGTATCGTGTTTCGTGATGCGACCAGAGATTATGGAAAAAGATATGGGTATGATCCACAACCTGTGCTTGAAAGCTTCGCCGAGTGGCTGGACTATTGTGCGGTTGAGTGGTCTCGAGAATGGAATATCGATTTGATGGGAAGCGCCAAAGCAGAGAAAATGATCTCTCTTACGCAAAGGTTAAGAACCATTACTGTTGCTGGCCAGTTTTCACTCGAGATAGAGCTACTTCACATGGGCATAAGCATTCCAGATAGAATAAGAAAAAGCGCGTTGTTTTGCGAAATGATAACATCCTTGAATTTGCACTGCCATAAGACGCAGGACTATTTATCCTTTGAAAAGGAGCTTAATGGAACTGGAAATGAGTGGCGAAATAATCCAATTTGTTTGCTTCATAAAACCAAGGGTTATTCTATAAAGGATGCGTTGGCAAAAGTGGCTCAGGATGCGAACAATGATTTTGATCAATTCGAAATTCTCAGTGAGGTATTTCGGAGTGCGTGGAAGGACGAGTATTTACACACTGAGGAGTTAATTTATCAATGTAAAGTTATCATAACAAATTGTTACCAAGGGACTGCTTTAAGCAGCAGATATAAAAAAAATTCTACTATGGACTGCTACATTAACCTTTGAGTTGATATTGATGAATTGTGTAGTGGGCTTTTTTGAAATTTAGTAGTCGCAATATTTGAATTGTCAATTTATTGGTAGACCCATATATTTTTTAGCTTACGATTTCAAATGATTACCACACATAATCAATTATTGTTAGATGCGGTTCTCTAGAATTACCCATGTTAATACTGTAACATTAATTCTGAAATAAAATTGAAAGTAATCGGCTATCTTAGACGATATAAACTAATTGAAGTCCATTTAGTTTTGAAAATAGTTATTAAACAAATGATTTTTTAATGTTAACGCGAAATGGCTAAGGTGCTTTTTTG
>JAHZMZ010002479.1:0-16266 GCA_027743805.1 Lepidocyrtoides sp. E14 | reverse complement strand
GTCATCACATCAGTCGAATAAAATTGGAATATCTTTGTGTTTTTTTGCAAGTGGCTTTAAGTGTTATTATCGTCACACTGCATGAATAATTCTGCAAACTTGTTTCATAGTTTTTTTTAACGCAATAAATATGTTTTATATCAAAAGCTGAGTTTTAACGAAATGTAAAATCAGCTCATCCAGCTCATACTGTGTAAAACTAAACATTTAATAAAATCGGATCACACTGCACTGTCAACTTAACGGTTCCAGATGACACTTTTTTGATAATATGTACATAATATGCTACTGGTACTGCAAAATACATTTTTTTATCATGAATGTGACATATATAATAAAAGCCAAGCCTGCATCATGCCAGGCCAGAAAAATTCATACATATTTACAAACGCAATAATAATGTTAAAATACAATGCCTGAAAAATGCAAACTATTTCTGAGAATTGTGAAAATATAAATAATGCCTATTATGGAGGTACCTTACATATGCACCCACTTGGCTGTTGGAATTGGAACTTGACTCATTCCCACTATGTCGCAGTAGTTAGCAGTACCACCAGAATTACCTCTGTCTGTACTCTTATACTGTCATCCACTGCTGTCATCACTTCATTATCATTTTCGTTCTACTACTACTGATAGCAGCTTTTGTTGTAGAGCTGCAGTATATTGCCACCCTTTTCATGACATTTTCGTTATGTCAGAATGACTGAATTTGCAACATAGAAATAGTCACAGTAGTGTAACAGCAGCATCATTTTGTCTAGTCAATCTATGACACAATAAAAACACTAATATTGCCCATGTCTCTATTTTATCCCTTTGTATTACCCCCATTACAACAACTTGCAGCAACTCTAACTGTTAAAGCTATTTTAAGCGTACATCCACATTATATGATTATTATTGCTTTTGCCAAAGTGTTCACATCATTCTACTTCCTGATTAGAATAATAATGCGTCTTTCAGTCTGGCGATGGTGTTTCTCTCTCTTTTTTTATCTAAATTCATGCTGGCTGGCAAATGTATCTTTGCTCTATTGCTGTAGTATAAAAGTAGAGATATGACGGGGGTCTACACACCTAAAGAAAACAAAGACATGCCATGTCATTCTCTGGCACATGGCAAGCTAGTGCCAAAATGTTTATGTTTTATCTTTCTTATCTATGTAGAAAACACAAACACGCATAAATGAGCAGTAGGATCAAAAACAAGAAATTGGAGTAAAAGGGATAAGGTAGTAGGATTATCTGAAAAAATGCCGCATAACAAAGTAGAACTGAACATAGTTGAGAACGATAATATGAATGTAGTAAAAAAAAGGAGCACAGCAAATATATGCAAGACATAGAGATGAAAACTTTGTGCAAATGTTCTTTCCTCTACGCCAGGATGCCATGAAATGAGATTACAGCAGTAGAATAGATTATAGGTAGGCTAAGCTAAAGACTAGTATCAATATAAACACGAAAAGCCCGCAAAACAGGCTGTTGGTTTTGGTTTGGTTTGCTAGCAGCAGCAGCAGAGTAGAATGCATATCATGCAAGCTGCCTTTCTCTTTTTCTCTTTGTTCTCCCCGTCTTTCTCACATGTTCCCAATATTCTTCTGTGACGATGGGTGGTAGACAAAAAATAAGAAGTAGCAGGAAAGCATTTCTATTTGATCTTTTCACTGATCAGCTCGAGACAAATGAGTAAACTATAATAACAGGATATATAAGAGTGGTATGGTATCATCATTGGAGTGGAAATACAAGACAAAATCTTATTACTTTTATTTGCTTCTCATTTTTCCTCTTCTTCTTATTTCATCTCTGCAATACAAATCATGTAATGCACACACAAATATATACACACGACACACACAGGAAAATTGGATTTTTTTAGAATAATATTTTGAAATTCTCTGGTAACTTTCATTTAAAATCGTTTTATCTTTATCAGTCAGTTCAGTTCAACTATCTGTTTCTTGTAACAAGCATACATACACATGAAACAGATTGAACACTGATGATGGAGTGTGTGAACAGCGTGACATATTATTATACCTACATAATATATAGCATTCTTTCCTTTTGTTTATTTCCCGGTTTTTTTTGCTGCTGCTCCACTGCGGAGGTCACACTTTGAAATTCGGGTTGAGGTCAGATGAGATATTATATTATAGCATAGTCCTTGCCTGCCTTGTTGTTGCGTGAAATATGCGTTTACTAGTCAATGCAGTAGTAGTACAGTGGAGATGCCGCAGCGGCAGTTGTTGCTTAAAGTATGGTTTTTCTGAAAAGCTTTACTATTCTACTCGACACTGTCTACTTTTACTGGTAGGTATTAGTATTATTATTATTTTGTACGCAAACGGCAACAGCGACTTTTTTCTTGAAACCTCGTAGTACGTATTTACTACTACTCTCACTGATGATGATGATGATGGTGATGTATACCATATTGCGCAGAAAGTGAGAGAACACGAACGACGGACTTAACATGACGACAACGAAAATGAAATGGAAAACGATAAATATTACATTTACATGCTGGCGTATATTTTCGCGGCTATTTACTATCATCGCAACATCATCGATAGTATTTAAAAATCTAGAGTTTTTTTTTGCGTATGCATACGACAGTAGTTAATAGTTAATTATGATAATATTTGTCGAAAACTTGACGCTTTTCTCTCTCCTTTTCAACTTTTTCTCTATAAAGCGGTGCTCTTTTTTTATTTTTTTAACTAAGCAAGTATAGCTGGTTTTTATACGTCACACTTTCACAGTCTTTTAATGCGCAATATTATTCTCCTTATTTTGAAAACATGATCGTTAACATCTGTGTCAAAATAGTGCAGGAATGAACACGATAATATGCAAAAAAATAATAATTGCGGCTATTTACTATCATCGCAACATCATCGATAGTATTTAAAAATCTAGAGTTTTTTTTGCGTATACATACGACAGTAGTTAATAGTTAATTATGATAATATTTGTTGAAAACTTGACGCTTTTCTCTCCCCTTTTCAACTTTTTCTCTATAAGGCGGTGCTCTTTTTTATTTTTTTAAACTAAGCAAGTATAGCTGGTTTTTATACGTCACACTTTCACAGTCTTTTAATGCGCAATATTATTCTCCTTTTTTTGAAAACATGATCGTTAACATCTGTGTCAAAATAGTGCAGGAATGAACACGATAATATGCAAAAACATAATAATAATCGGAGCGTGTATGATGATAGCAGCATAAGTGATAAACGAAAAGAGAAGTAAGCAAACACAAAGCTGTTACTATATACTTAGGTATTTCCCCATTTTTTTGCAGCATAAAGACAGCAGCAGGGCAATGGCATTGACAGTTTCGACCATTTAGTTTTGAGGTTTTAGACTTTTCCCTTGACTCATTCTTTTAATTTCAATTTTGTTTCATTCACATGTTTCTTATTTCTTGACTGATGTGATTATTGGAGACTGTGTGTATTTACGTAAACCAGAAATAACCCACCTTCTCGGCTAACTGCAATTTTGCGTTTAATAATTTTTTCTTTTTTTTACTTATAACAAGGAGAATAATATATTGGATATTTATTTGACTTTTTGAACTTTTCAAACATTTGCTGATTTTCATACGTTGGTGTTCCTCTATGTTGCGTACTAATTAAACAGAAGGTTATCCTACTGCGCCATACAATCCATGCTCCGTCTACGCCTATTACAATGTTTATTTTGTCCGACATTTTCCTACGGATCATTACCAGTAGTATCAGCCAATTTAAAAGAATAACATAATATGTGCATACAAAGTGAAATGTTAAGCAAGCATGCATGCAAAAATTCAAACATGAGCCAAGGCTTCCTCACATTTCTTAAACAAACTCAATCGGCTGAATGTGAAAATGTGCATACGACATATATTAGCTACGTGTTTTTTTTCTCTGGTCGCATGTAAAAAACTACCATGTACTTTTTTTGCATGAATGACTAGTTGTTGTGATTACATTTGTCACTAAAAATATGCCACATGAGCGATTTTGTCCTTCTCCTCACCCTTTGCACTACATTCAATGATTGTTCCTGTCCAACTTACATTGCAGTCTTACCATGGCCGAGCCAAAATGTTTGCAATTTAGCCTTGCTCAATGATTTTTCCAATGCTACCTGCACGAAATGAAATATGCCTAATGAGTGAGCATATTATTATTATTTCAAAAAAGCAAACAGTCGAGAAAAACATGACATATTATCCTCTCGTGTTGCACAAGTACAACCATACATAAATACACTGGGCTGGACAGCATGAATTGACGTAAAAAATCCGGTGGAGAACTTTCCTCTGAGGCAGGTTTACACAGAAACCTTTGAAAGCTCACATGCTCGTGCGGTAATAGATAAATAACAACAACAGCATATTTTTCCAGGCCAGGCCAAGCCAGGTCGTTTTCCAGATCATCATGACATGACTGACACAATACATCACCATCATATTAATACCAAATATCACATTTATAAGTATTTAGTATTTTTTTTGCAAGTCACCACTTATCTTGTCGTCACATTGCTTCTACCTCTCTCTGTGCCTGTCGAGTATTCCAGGATTATATTTTCTGCTGATGAGACAAACTACAAAAAGGATAACGGACGGCACAGAAAATGTTGTTATGTTTTGTTGTTGTCGTGCTCTATCATCATGATCATGATCACGTCTGCCTGGCCCACAAATGCTACCAATGTTTGCTTGTGAACATATTTCAGCTTCTTTTCTACTATAATATTCATCAAGAAAAGCATATCAAATGCTGTATAATAAATGGTAAGGTAGATTTTATCAGTTTTATAAATATAAATAGGTTTTTTACGGGAGCGGCTATACAAAAAAGAGTAAATCATGAGGTGAAGTATTGTGGACGGTAAGGTGGTGGTAGAGAGTTTGCTCATCTTCTAGTAGGTAATCGATCACATGTCTAAGTCTAAAAGCTTCTTATGCTGCAACAACACGGACAAAACTTCTATCTCAATCATCATCAGTTGTACTGATTCACGTACGTACCTAGTGACATTTTATTGCACGTCAGGTTTTTTTCCAGTTCGCTTTCTCTACCGCTGCTTTCTCTTCCGCAACATAAAACCGATGTCGTAATTGGCATGAAAATGTCCGATTTCGTCTGCAGTCCAGTAAAAACACTTTTATTGTTTATTTTTATTTTTAGAGGTTCTTTTTATTCATGGTTAACACACATATTATAACTAAGGCTAAACTAAATATAAGTAGGTGTTAGTAGTTTTGTGGCCTGCTCTACTTTTGGTTCACGTACTTTGCAGCCAATCTTCTCCAGAGACTTGCAGAAACTTCTTTTATTTAAAAGTACTTGTAACTTTATAAGGATACTAGAGCGGTCTGTCTGTCCGTTATCAGGATATCATGAACACGCTTTATAAATTTTCAGCACCAGTAAAACGCTACTTCAGTTCTCTGCTGACTGCGGTTTATTTTCAAAAAGAATGGAACGAAGGCTAGCTCAGTTATTTCAGGTGCAGGCTGTTAGTGGTAGTAAAATTGATGATGATGTTCACAAAAATATTATATTTTGACAATGGTGGTGGTTGTGTGCCAAGTACCATTGTCGGTTTTGGCACATCTTTTCATCATGATGATAATAGGAAATAGGACTATATAGAATGCTGTTTTCTATCTTGTGTGATTTTTGTGTAGTGGTAAACACGCCAATTCATAAATTGACAAGTTTATTACCACGTTTTATCACCAATCATAATCGACTCATCATGCCAGTTTGGCCGTTGTCGTCTCGTGTCATTATCATATTAAGTATTCCACGCGGTCCACCTTCTATATCTGTAACCTTTACATTTTCAATATTACTACATCTGAAATAGTTCATCAAACTTTTTCCGATTATCTCCTGGTCAATGTTAGGGTAATGAGATAAACGGAAATTTAACGAGATTGAGGCGGTGTGATGCATGCGTTCAACAATATTCATTCACAAGTACACACTCATATGCAATAAAATTTAACAGATGAGTGCGAAAAAGAAAAAAAAAATATTACAATGTAATCGTCAGTCAGTAATCATAATATGAAAGTACTAACTGCCTGTGGTCACGTTCCGTAGGGAAAAACAAAAAGATTTAGATTCATTCATATGCTTCTTTCGTTTTAGCAGCAATACTAACAATAAGCAGCCAGCAATTTGTGTAGGTTTCCAAAATAGCAATGATTCTGCCATAACCACTTGTCATGCAAAAGGTTAATCTTCATGATGCCTTCCCCCAACTACATTGAAAGAACCTTTTTTTCCCTTTGTGCATGCTTGGCCATACCAAAAATGATAAATTTTGCTATGCAATTTTTTACTTAATTAAAATATGGTTAACACACAGAAGCCAGAAGTTTAGAAGAAAAAAAGTGCAATCGTTCTTCCACTTACTTTAACTCTTTTTTACTTAATTTATTCCCATTACTTGTTATAATGTTATGTTGGAATGATCATCTTTTGTAAAGTTGTTTGTTGAACATTCATTTCATTTTTTTCACTTGTAACCGCATATTATTATATATCTGTTTTCTTCTACAACATTTGAAGTAACATTTTTATTATGGAAATTCAAGTATACTATATCATAATGCAGCTAGAATGCTGTGCTGCTATTTTTTCTACTACTTCTTGGAGTAAAGTTAAGTACTACTGATTGTGTTAGATGATAAGAGCAATAACTTTTATGAATGGATGGTAAGGCAAGGATGTGCCATAATACTTAATATGAATACTGATTCCTTTATTTGCACTTTTTTGTACTTTATTCATATCAAACAGCAGTAGTAGCAGCAAAACTCAAAAGTAACTTACGACGACCGTCATCAACATGCTACGTAGAACATTTTGCTACCTACTTAACTTTATGGATATAGCAATCATTTTGATTTGGAATGTGGGCTCAGACTACTTCTACAGCAAGCTATATATTATATGAATATGATGAGATAAAAACGTTTCTGGGTTGACTGACTGATAAAAAAGGCGCAGAAGAAAGCAGACAAGTTGGTAAGTATGCCGTGGCAGCAGCACTTGAACAGTAGAGTCAAGAATCATCAAGAGGATAAATAAATTAAAAAGTCAAAGCAAAACGAAAATAACATCTCAATTTATTTATTTTTTCTTCATCCAATGATTCATTCATTCATGGTATTTACTTCATTGTGAGAAGTAAGTGAAACCTTAATGTTTTCCAAAACGTACTGGACTGCAGCTATCTCATAACACGTCAGTAGTCTTTTCTGTTAAAAAAAATGAATAATGATTTTATTGCATGCAAATAGGACCCTCATCAGTACAAAAAAAATCGTTGAGAAATGTTTCATTGCTACTGTCCATAATACACACTGGTTTTTACTGGTAAATTTTGCGATGAATGTATATGATTTGAAAGTGTTGTGAACAGATTGGATATATGACATTACTAAATTCAATGTAAATTTATTTGTTATCTGTCACTCACTGAATCAATACACATATTATGCAAAATTTTGCTTCTTCAGACACATACAGCGAATATATGTCTACATCATCGACGTCATTGAAGGTGATTTTAGTGTAAGATAAGCATAGTTTTTATGCAAAAAATACATTTAAAATTGCATATTATTATTGTACAGTTGTATTGCAACTAATTGAAAACTACCCAGAGAAATTGTAGATGGTGCTACCTCCTCATTGGCAAGCAAAAAAATCATGTTGCAAATTTCAATCCTTCTGTTCCACTGGAGCTAGCCTTTCTAGCTCTCCCATGGGTATCTGCAGCAAGCATGCAATTTCAATGAGCTTGTTTATCTATATACCTAAAAACCTAAACCATACCTTTGTATGTAGGTATCTAAAATTCATCCTACTTATCGTCAAGCGAAAAGCGCGACTCAGGTGAGTAATAAAAAATAGCATTAAGAGAGAACAAAGCACCAAGCCACCTATATTGCATATAATAATAGTTGCTAAAATAACCTTTATAGCTATAAAATGAGCTATTCCCGAGCATCCTGTCGTGTTGCTGACAACTTATGGCATACCTATATGTGATGATGAGGTATGGAATGATACGTTTTTTGGTACGAACGACCGTTCAAGGTTTTCTTTTAAATGTGGTCATTACCCAGCAGCAGCATGATCATCATCACCAAACATCACATACACATACTCTGCTACTTCCACCATCTCACTCTCCATTTCTTTCTACTATGCTATTACTACTGTTGCTAATAATATGATTGCAATCTGACTGTCTGCTGCTGTTACTACATGCTGGAAACAACCCTAGAGCCATGTTCCAAGAAAACGACGCTGCTGCTGTTGTTGCTTCTTCTTCATTATAAAAATGCTCCCCTTTTCTCTTTTTTTCTTTGTTGTTTTCTGTCTGTCCAGAGAAGATAAATTTTTTCTTGGTGATTGCAACAGCAAAAAAAAAAGCTTTTATCATTTTCTAGCGAAAAAAGCGCTCTCACTGAATACATACAAAATAGTATGCTCATGTATAGGTAGTGTGCACACTGTGGCATCCAACTTATCAGGTAAAATTACATGTTCGAGATTATCATAAAGAAAAAAAACGGCAGTGATGACAAGACTGTGTGTTCAAGCTGGGACCAACCTGATGAACGTTCACATTAATATCCGCAGCGTCGTATCGTCATCAACAACAGAAAATCAAGAAGGTAGGCGATGATTCATCATCATCATCATCATTTCCATTCACTGCACCACTGCGTGTTCTTTATACTACCTATTTACATTCATGTATGTAAATTGTAAATTTTTATGCTGCTCCTGCTATTATTACCACCACCAACATGAACTTGACGACAAGACATGAGATTATGGCAAAGTTACTATCATGTAATAGAGCAACAGTACAGGTAAAAAAACAACATCCATTTTCTGGAAGTCATTGCCTTAAAATGAAGGTTAATCAAAATAAAGTGTTCTGATATCATTGCAACCACAAAAAAATGTACTACACTGCCACGTCCATCCTTCCACTTTGCAAAAAATTCCAACAACAGAAATTATTTCCTTTTTTTCTTTAAAAAAAATAGACTCGCTTGAAAATTGTACATCGTACCTTCTCTTAAGAAGGTGTATCTATTGTCCATCTGAAACCACATATAGTAATTGCGTATTTCATGCACCAAGGTAGTGCATGAAGCTATGCACAATGCGCGCTGCTTCTGTATCCGTTCGTTCTCCATCAAATCCGTGATGATTACCATCGTAGGAAATAATACAATTATCGTCTTATTTTATTTTCAACAAAACGTGTGTAGTAGCGAGCATTGTACAGATAAAACGAAAAAGTACACGTTTTGAACGATCATTTTTTTGATTGTAGAAAAAGAAGGGGAGGAGGATATATTTAGTGGTGATAATGGCAGTGGCACTGACTGGTGGACGCCAAAGTTGAAACGGAAAGATTTAAGATTTAAAGACATTCAAAACATTGCAACTTACACTGTCATACAAAAATATTTGCAACATTCATATACACACATATTATACAGAACAACAGAGTCATCATAAATAATAATCAAAAAAAAACAAAGAAAGGAAGGAGAATAACAGGTGCCGGTGTTATTATTACAGTGTACCTAAACCTAAACTCCACTGTAACTCTGCACTTCACCAAGTGTGACTAAAACGAAGACACAAACTGTTCCTTGTATTATATTATCATCATCATCAGTATTCATTTACTACCACCTACAACACAAATCTTATTTCAAATGAAAACTCAGCAAAAATTGTTTTTTCATTCATTATATTCCTAGTGGTCACTTCTACCCTGGCCCTGCAATAAAATCATTATAACGCCGGCACCAAAGAGCCAGTTAAAGTCTCATAGAGTCATTCATTATATTCCTAGTGGTCACTTCTACCCTGGCCCTGCAATAAAATCGTTATAACGCCGGCACCAAAGAGCCAGTTAAAGTCTCATAGAGAAAGAGACAAAGGAACAAAAATATAATGAGTGTAGCAGGTAGTAGTAAAAATTGCAATAATGCCATAAATTATCGTACATTTTTTTTCTGTAAAAATAATGCATACATGGAAAATCTTATGCAAAGAAATAACAATAAGTGAGAATAAAGCATTGTTAACAATCATAGTAATCATCACCACCGCTGCGCTGTCTGTTACGTCTTTCATGGTTGAGTTGAAATGAGTGTGAGAGTGAAAAGGGACATAAACCTGCTCCTGTTGTTGTACTTTACCACCACCATCATCACCTCCACCATCTCTACTACCACTGCTGCTGCTAGTTTTACTGGCACTGCTTCATATTCTGATGACGATGATCATGATGATTATGATTACAGAAGAAAAAAAAACATTAAACTTTGCTAAAACTGAAAACTGAAGCTTTTTTGCTACAAAAATGCTTTGCGAGCGGTTGAACAAGTTGTAAGCTTTATAATCATCGCGTGTGTAGGTACACCATGTTGTTCTTGGTAAAGACGCATTGCTATAATATGTAATGTGTAGTTCCTTCCTTGTGGTTTTGGCTTTCCTTTCCAACTTATATCATCAAGTCATGTCAATGTATAAAAGCGTGTACCTATGTAAATTGTAGATCAGAAACTATATATACATATTAGCACGTTATATAAAAGAACAAGATGTTATAATTCTTTCATAATGTGGAAGTTGAAATACGCAGTGGAAAACACGACATACATAATACATAACCATACAGTCGAAAAACGGCAGCGAAAAGAGCAGATGTGAATTTTGCTCTTGCTCTCTTCTATTTTACCCACTCAAGCTGAAGCACATAATAATATACGACTTATACTTAAATAGTAGTGGTATAAGTATATGTATTACTCAAAAAAGTACAACAGTATGGAACAACATAAAGTATGGATTCAGAGACGGAAAGCTTAATTCTGTCTTTCCTCAGCGAAAAGTATGAAAATGGCAAAAAAACCCACAACCACGGCAAAAGTTTTAAGATGGTAGTAGTAGTGGAGTGAATATATAGATTTGATCTAGAACATTACTGCATAGCTACATACCTACACAATCCCTCCTCTGCTTCTACTAAATGTCTACGCTGATGTGCTGTCTCCCACTAAACTCACATCACCATTAAAATCATCATCATCATCATCATGATCACCGCAACTACTGCTAATATGTACATACTACTATGTTGAATGAGCAGTATTATAAAGCTGTTTTGCTAAAAACGTCGTGTTTAACTACGACACACAGTCATTTGCTTATTTGGCCTGTGGTCGGCTCCACATTTTACTTGCTCTCCCTCTCCCTTTCTTTTCTCGACGTACCAATAATAACACTTATATATTCTGGTGAAGTTGCTCCAAAGTTTTTCAGTCGTTCACTTTTGCTTGGACAGAACATATTATTCGCGTATTTAGCAATGCTTCAAACGCAAGTTTTAATATGCGTGATGATGATGATGATGATGAAGCCGGAGCAAAAAAAAGCAAGTTTATCTAACAAGAGAATGGGAGAATGACGATGACGACGACGGACAATGCTGCTGCTACTACTATTACTACTACTACTTATATTGCTTGTTACTGATGCATGATGACCAAAAAGAGAGGAAAAAAAGTAAAGTTGAATGTACGTGCTTTAACCATATCCATCCATCTCCTCCACTACTCCACTCACTATTTTCAGTGAGCTTTGTGCATTTATCTTTTTCTCCCTACATGTATTTATGCATTATTAAGGTTATGACAACAACCGGGTTTTTTCCTCTCTCTCTCTCCATTTTTTTTTACCTATGCCTATTTATAATTTACATGAGGAATATATTATATGTATGTGAGTGTGTAGCACATAGTTAATAGACTTTGTGAAAGGAGGAGAATGAAACTCTAAAAAGTAAGCTAAGACTGAAGGAAGCAGAAGCGGAGCAAATGGCATGCTATAATATAACATGAATATTGAATACATTTTTCCGTGCAAGTTACTGGTATATATATCCACAGTAGACAAGTGGAAAAGGAGTGCAATATCTATTTAAGTGAAATTAGGTGTTGCTGACTTTTTTTTACGGGAGAGAGATGGATAGAAAAGAGAATGTTGCCAACTGAAGGTAAATGTATTTTTTTGTGAAAAAAAGCTATAAAAGCTGAAAGTATGACGGCGCTACTACTGTTGATAATGATGATCTTGATGATGATGATGAAAGAAGAACGAGGGAAATGGACTAAAAAAGAAAAAGGTGAAGAAGACATGACGATCATTGAGCTTGCTCGGTTGAGATCAGCAATAATAGATAGATACACACAAAGATACTAAATTCATACCACATACCTTATTTGAAAGTCATTTATTCTGGGTCTGTAAGAAGCAACAGACGGGTGTTACTTATTATTGTCCAAAAAACCTACTGCTGCTGCTGCTGCTGCTGAAAACACACTAATTATAATTATGAAGTAGTGTTAGGAATGTATTCTGTACTGGTCCAGTACCAATGTATACATACATTTATGAACCTATAGAAGTAACGCTATTACCATTGACTTTTGCAAATGTAGATTTTTTTCAAAAAAAATGAAAAGTACAACTATGCACGGTACAAATGAAATTTTCATAGGAGTCTTGACATATGCTTGAAAATGTGTTTTTATCTTATCATCCTCTCTCCTTTTTACCTTTGGTATTATAGCGATGAACGACGATAACACGGCATGAGAAGGAGGAGTAGTTCTCCTGGTTTGCCTTCTTTTTTTCCTCGGTTGAGAACGAAAGTGAATTGGTGACTTTTGTAACTTGCCTTTTCTACGAGTCCAGAAAGTCTGGTCAGTCTGCAAGTCAATTGGCATGGTCTGCTCTGGTCATGCATGCATGAATGTTCAAAGCAATACTAATAATATGCAACATGCATACATCTACTATATACCAATTTTGCATATTGGGCATAATCATTCATTGTGAATGTGACCTGGCTTTGTTGTTATGTCGTACTTAGCGTAGCCAAATAAAGGCGTTGTTCTCTCATCTCCCTCTGTATCCCTCGTCTTTCTGCAAAAACCTGCCAAACTACCTATTTATCTAAAAGTGAGATGAAATAAAATGCTCTACAACAACAACAACTCTTGTCTGCAAGATTAGATAGGTAGGTATGTAGGTAGGTCCGTCCGTAGTCCGTACAATAACCTATATTACATTCAAACAAAATGACAGCAGCGGAAAACCCGACTTAATGAAGGAGCTTGATGACTACGGTCGTCCGTTCATTATACAATTTTTTTTGCATAAGTAATAATTGTAATAATAGGAGCCAAAAAGCATAAAGGAGAACTGAGCACAACAAAGGAAAATGAAAGAAAGGAAAAGACCACCGCACCGGCGGGGAGGAGATACACCAAGAAACAGAAAAACAATCTTATAAATTCGGTGGCACAGAGTACAATAAACACACAAAAAAAGTTTTTATACAAATATTGTCATCATATACCAGCACAATAAAAGCTAAAATGAGATCTGCACTAATCATCATAAAGAGACCATAATAGCGACCAAAAATGAGAGAGAGAAGAAGAAGAAGAAAGGAAATTGTTTCATTTTGGTTTTCTTTGCTTTTACGACCAGAGTGTTGAACTACTCAGCGTCGTCATTGTGAATGCTGGCCAGTGAGAAGGATAAAAAGTTTGACAAAAAATGAAATAAGCATCCATATATTTTACAGTGCTTGACTCCCACAAAAAAATCAGTAATGCCTGCAGCAGCAGTACCAGAAGAGCAGCAGCGTCGTTGCTCGGTTGGATGATTCGAGCAAGGAGAAAAAATGAAAGGAAAATTACCAGCAGCGTTACGTTGTTCTCTACTGTTGTTGCGTCTTCTTCTGCAACGCCACACCACACCAACATCATATTATTCATGATCATTATGATAAAACGTACTACTACAATTTGAAAAGAAGAAGGCAGAAAGATGCATAATGATATGTAGGTACATTCATTCAATTTACGGTGAGATTCTCTTCGTTTTTACTTTTCTTGAGAAGGACGACGGGCACAGTGGTGTTGGTGGTGGTGATAAGAGAATGAGACAGCAGAAATGTAGCAGCAACAAAAAAAAACGAAAAAGCAAAATGAAAATGAACAAGTAGATACAATAAACTCTCTTTCTCTCTCTCTCTTGCCATTTCTCACTGCACATATACACTATGCAAGTAAAAAGAGCAGTCGTCACACACGAACATTAGTAATGTTAATAATGAGATTACACTTTGCGACGCTTTTACACATACACATCCGCATTTTATTATATTCCCACATAATAGAGCTTATATGTAACAATTGTAAAGTGAGCAATACCCATATAAAACATAACATCTCATAAGACACCACGACCACGAAAAACAGAGGAAACTTGAAACAAGCACGTTTCCTCATAATGTTATTCGCTCAAACATTCATGCTTTAAATTTTATTTTCATCTTCTTAAATATTCATACAAGATTTACCATTAAATTATAAGCCTTTAACTTTACATCTGTGTATAAGCCTTTTTACATTCTTCCTAAACAACAAGTCTTATTGTCATAAGTATACGTCACGTATATAGGTACTCACAAATTACTAATATAGTTAGATCCAGGCAAGCAGTCAAAACTGACTAGACAAATTTTCTTCAACTTTATAGCAAAAAATGTTCCCCTCATCACCATCAACCTCCGCAATAAAGCAAATTACTACTTTCTATGTAGGCATTCACTTACAAAATATATACATAATGTATGGCTATATGAGAATATGCGCACAAAAAGACTCAGAAAAACTCATACACAACAGCAAACAAAAAAAATATATACATGGAGCCACTATATAACATACGTACCTACATACATACATTTCTATCCTTTGCTTCAGAATTGCATACAGAGAAAAACATAAAGGAGCAATATTATATCACCGTCCTCATCATTATCATCATATTATTTAAGTGTAGTTTATAGTTTTATCCATTATGCCTACATGCTATATAATATTATGCATATTATGTGCACTATAGTCCGTGTTTCTTCTATTAAGTAAGTCAGAGAGAGAATGTGATGCATGCATGCATGCATTTGATGATGTTGATGATGATGATAAGGATATAATAAAAAAAATTGTTGGAGTCGGCCGACTACCTTAGTTGTTCAGTTCACCGGCCGAATGCTCTTCGCCAATGTCAGATGTAATAGTAATAGCCTAGGAGTAGAGTTTAAGCTGTGGTTGTTGTAATAATGATGATATGAGCAACTCTCTATCAGTATTCTAGATGCTCTATACCAAGACCGGAGCGAGTGCCAGTGCCACCAAACAACTACTAAACCAACATTGCCATTGCTCCTTGATGATGATTATGATCCTACTGGTAACAACTAGTGTTGCATATTGTTATTTTAGCATAAAAATGTAGCATTATCATTTTTTTGTGGGGGACATGACACTGAAAAAAACAACACCGTGATCATCATCATCTTTTTCACTTCGCTACAAAACCAAGCCATTTCCATACAGGATGGCGCAAAGTGATGTGTAAGGATGAAGAGGATGATCTGATCATCATTATCATTCTAATGCCTACATAATGTAGAAGTGGGAATAGGCGAGAGAGAAAGGAAAAGGCGATAGTGTAACAAAACAACATGATGTTATTGTGCATTGCAAATAGGTAGTGGTGCAAAAAGCTAAAACTTATAATCACTTGTTCACTTTGCATCATCGCAAGCACAGTAGTAGTAGTAGTTAGGAAATAAGTAAAGTGAACATTTATATGGCATTTGATTAAATATCATGAATAAGACGATGGTGATGGGAATAAAAAAAATGAAACATTTCTTCAACCTCCTTTCATAGCCATGAAACATGGTAATTTAAAAAGAAAGCATTATTCAACAAAAGAAATGAGACTGACTGTAAGAATAATAGTGTATTTACGTATTGAAGGAGGAAAAAAAATTACGCATAAAAAATTATTTAGATTGAATAGAATAGAATGGAATGTTTTTGTGTTTTGAGATCAGAAGAAATAAGATGATAAGATGTTTTTTTGCACAGGTGAGGAGGATATTATTATTGTGAGTATGTATTTGTATTTAATAAATAAGGGATGGATGAATGCCATACCAAGATGAACAGAGCACAACACAAAGCTGTGGTAATAACTTTGGACTATGAACGATTGAGAAAGTGCCAGAAGCAAAATAGTCATAAAAAGCAATCAGAACAGAAAAAGGA
>JAHZMZ010002478.1:0-15923 GCA_027743805.1 Lepidocyrtoides sp. E14 | reverse complement strand
GTTAAATTAAATTTTTTAATATTTATTATTTTTAAAGGGCTCGATATCTGGTTCCCAGGGGTTCAAATACTGGTTCCTTGAAATATAATTAATAATTATAGGAAACCAGATTTTGACCCCTAGGAACTAGATATTGACTCCCTGAGGGTCTAAATCTGGTCCCTGGGACTAGACTGCACTAGTCACTATACTTGCGTTGCGGTTGCAAAACAACGCATCAAACTGGAGCTTCGCTCCTCGTTGTGCATGATGATGCCCTGTACTTTTTTTTATAAATTTGTCTCGTCTCACCCTCCTTCTCAGTTCTCACCTTTACTTACTTCAGGTCTAGGTCTATTTATGTACATACGTGTCTTTTCATAATACAATCATTATACGATTGCGAATTATATAAAACCAGCATAGCAGTACCAGCAAGAACAAGTAAGCCAATTCCTCCGAGTGAAGCTCGTTTCTGTCGGTATATCACGCAAATCCTCTCTACTGTAAACTGTAAACTACGTTCTTGACACCACACACTACCACCACCATCATATTTGAATTATTTTTTTTTATCATTGTCATCATGAATGAAGACTATGACCATCGCATTCGCATGGCCACTCAGTCAGTAATAGTATTTACGACAAGGACAAGCGATGATGCTATTAATAAGACAGACAACTTGTTTCATTCATACAGGACTAAATGCTAAATACCTGAAATACCTCTACATATTTTAATACCAACTCCGTTGTTAGCAAATGCAGAGAAGGTACTACTCCTCAGTTATTAACAGATTTTCTCATCGTATTAAATTTTTTCCTTAATAGCTCATCATTCATGGGATAAAATGAGACTGTATGATAGATGTTAAATTCCCCACTCTTGCGAGTAGTGTAGGAAGAAATGGACAACAAATACCAACACACACACCTTTTATGTGATTTGGCCTGTTTCATATTCAATTGGGCGGATTTTAATTTATCTGTGGAGAAGTGAGAAAATTGTCCCAAATTGTTTCTCATTGTCAATGGATGAATGAACGGAATGAAACTAGGTATTTAGGTATGTATGCTTATGCTGCAGCTTCAAACGTGGAATGATTTATGTGAATCTATATCCAACATCCAACGATCAAAAAAGATGGTTTGTCACAAGATGCGGTCTCAGTCTCATAAATTAAGACTGTGAGACCACTTTGTTTTTTCTTACCGTTCGTTCCCTTGAATTAGCTTGTATTTGGCTTTCCCATCTGGTAAGGTTTACCCAGAGTTTCTTATCAGTCCGAAGAAAAATATAGATATTATGCATTTTGTGACATGTTGAAATGATCGTGGAACAAAATCATTTTTTAAACATTTATTAACAAAACTTACGCACATTTTAAATTAACGGATTTGAATAACTATTCACAAACTTAAAATATATAATTATATGACAATAGATTTAATAGAAATAAAGTTATTTTAGAATATTATGGGCAATAAGTAAACTTGAATGCTACATTTTATATTATTTAAATCAGACAACTTGGTTAAGAACATATGTGCAAGTGAAAGCGTTTCGCCAAAATCGCTTTCACTTGCTTAAATACACAGACAGTTACAAGAACAAAAAGATTTTCCCTCAAATCGTGTGCAAAGAAATTATTTTCCGGTGAGGGTAATAACAACATTGTTATTTGATTTATCTCACAGTTGACAACTTAATGGACCACTTTGGACAGATTGATTTCCAAACATTTTTGTGAGTTTAGATTATTCATTAACTGCAATTAATATTATGTATTATCATATTATTATATATTCCAATTTAACTTACTCTTCACAAAAGAGGCAGTGATATGATTTGATTCATTTCCCTTTCCTTTCGGAAACCAAGTTTAAGTAATTATGTACTTTTTAAAACAATAAACTAAACAATCATTTTTTTATTGGAGTAGTAACTGCATGTTTACTACGTGTGTATTTTTAAGTTTTTTCTTCTAAGCTACTTTTATGGTAGTGTTGTATTTTATGCACCTATGTATATTGAAAATAAGAATTGCTTCGAAAACCCAAGTATATATTTTTAATGCTTTAATAATATAAACTTAGAATAGCATTACTTTCATTTTAATTATGCAATTAACAGGAAACCGTGTGTAATAATGTCACTATAAAATATTCGCAGAGAATGGTTTTTAGCGCTTTTTTTTACCATAGTCATGGCTGGAGGGACATTATGGCAAGTGGATTTTTACGACTTCTTGCTGATAATTAAAATGATACAAGTTGTAGTAAAGTGCGTGCAACTGTGCAGATCAAAAAAAATGAAATGAAGTATGAATTCGTAAAACACATTGCAATTGCAACTACAACAATTTTTAAGGCAATTAAAGACATGTGGCAACTCATTCCACTTGTCTCCATAAATCTAAATCCCTATCATCAACATTCATCACGTTGCGGTTTCAAAAACTTTTTTATTTCTACTGCAATTCGATTAGAGTGCGTACTTACTGATGACACCGGTATCAGGATCATGACTAGTACAAAAGTAGATTCAAGGCGAATGGATTGATAGTCATTGGCGTATTTTCTGGCTGATAAAGCTCTCTATTTTCCCTATGAAAAAAAATCCTATGAGAAAGCAGATGGTGTGATTTAATTGGGCATGTTGGAAATAAATGTTTATGCTGCATTGTTAGGTCAGATTATCAAAATTAAAATAAAATAAATGTAATAATACAAAAAGTAGAGAGAAAAACCAAAAAAAAATGTATTCCAATGCTTCTATAGTCAATAATATATTTTGAGCAGTAATCCTTCAAGGAAATGAACAGATTTAAATTTTTTTTGTCAAATTTTTTGGCAGAATGACTGTAGAAGGAATTTATATTGGAGTGAGTTTCAGTCTAATTGAGATGTTCAATAATAAATTAATTTTCTCAAGCACACACACATACATGACATACAAATACCTCCAGTATAGTTGTAAAGGATTCTTTTATTTTTACAAGAGAACGTTTCAAACTTCTCTTTGCAGAAGCTTTTTTTCCGCATCAACACCTCAACACCATTCGCATCGCTTAAGCTGTTTGGCATATAGTGCCTGTGTGGATTCTCTACATAAGCTTAAAGTTTTTGAGCCGTAAACCTAACCTTAACAGAACTGCAATATAACTTAGTGGAAACATAATAATAAAACGGTTAGGGGAAGGAAACTGGGAAATGGCAAAGCTACAAGACCTTGACGGTTGACGAGTGATAAAAATTGATTATTATTCGGTTAATATACTTGACATAATTGTGAAAATGCTGCTTGCTTACTGGTATGCGTATTTGTGTAAATTCACTTTTTGAATTTTTTATGTCTACTTCTACTTTTGATGTTTTCGATGTCACAGCCACATCCAGTGACAACTTTCCCTATCAGAAACACTCGCTTGTGCACCATCCATCAAGTTTTTACTCACACACAAACTCACACGTGAATATTCCTTTAAAAATTAATCTTACTAATTGGCCTCATAAATTTTCTCACTCAATAATAATAATAAGCTGTGTTTTTAACGGAAGTATGGTTTTCAATAATTACGGTGATTTACGGACATATTTTTTTTNTAATTGGCCTCATAAATTTTCTCACTCAATAATAATAATAATAAGTAGTTTTTTTAACGGAAGTATGGTTTTCAATAATTACGGTGATTTACGGACATATTTTTTTTTGAAGAAAAAGAGAAAGTGTGCTTATGAACAAACTGTTTATGTAAATTAAAATTAAGATAAAGTAGGATGGGTAAACATAAAAAATGTCTACCAATTTAAACTTTTTTTCAGCAAAAGAATTTTTCTAGGTTGAAGCGGTTGCACTTGTGGTTGTTGGGTGTGTACTTGGTGTTCGAATATTTCGACTTGCAGCCAACCTCATTGCAGCGTATTGTGCACGAATGCTAATGTTGCTTTTTACAGAGGTAGGATCATACCCAAGTCGCTCCCTTTTGATATTGGACCGTCTTTCCCTAGCATCCGCAAGGGCTAATGGGGGGTCAAGAAGGGCAGCCCTGCGTTCCACATCTCCTTTGACTTGCTCGCTGGCAGCAGCACGATCACGTCGAAGACACTCGGTGTAATCAAAATGCTTAATTTCTGGAGAGTATAAGGGTTCATCAAGCTGATTGTAGAGGGACTGAATACGATTTTTTGTTATGCTGGCAGGAGTATACACCCTTTCTGCACCCAGTGATGATGTAGAAAATGGACGTGAGCATGTACCAATTGTACGGCGCCCAGGTCGCAGAGATTGAAGGACAGGATCGGGTTCATCATCTAAAGACGGAGAAGCTCCTCTTAGATGTGATCTGTCTGGAAGGGGAGCCACGTACCTTGATGTTAATGGCCTTGTGTCGTAGTCATAATTTTTAAATAACTGAGATGCCTTGGAGGTTGGACGTGACGTGCCAAGACGTTGAAGAATGGCATTGGCGTCTTTTCTAATTTGCCTTGTTGTTGCTGAAAATTCCTCCATTTCGGGTGAATCGTCTTCCTCATGGACTCTTGAACGGGGTCTTGGAGGTGGTGGATTATATTCGTCCACGTCTTCATCGTTAACATCAACCAAGTAGGATACATTTCTTCCTCCGTGTACCGGTACCATTCTTTGTCCAGTTGCTAACATTTGCTGTGGTGTAAGCATTTGTTGTGGTACAAGAGTGTACCCGTAGGGTACCCCAGTGGTGGCCACTAAAATGCGATTATCATTATACCCCCTCGTTTATTTTCTAAAATGCCTTAATCAAACCTTTTTAGAATAAAAATAATTAAAAGTTCAATGGATCTTACCTTGATACGGCAACATGTTTATTGGAGTAATGGGGCTAGAAGGCTGAAGCACGGCTGCTGGTCTCTGAAGAGCAAACCCGTATTGCGTGAACCGAGTGTCAGGGACAGAATAAACTGTGTTGTTGTTGAAACTGATGGGATAGTCCATTTTTACTACACAATATTCCTGCTTCTATTATTTTCTTCAAGATGTGGTTTTATCCTTATCTATATACAATATAATATATAAAATTAAATATAATCCAAATACAAACAGAAATCATACTTATCTTTCTCTACAAAACAGAGACGGTTTGGATGGAGAGCATATTATAGCTAGGGAATATATTATAGGGATTTTTTTTCATACATCCCCAAACTCACAAAGCTAACGGACTCAAAACCGTTAAGAGGTACATATGTCGTGTTTACTTAACCATGCATCATGCATTTTGTTTTGTTTTTTTTTCTTCAGTAAAACATACGTGGTTTTGTATCAAGCCAAGGTGGTTTGTTGGTGCGCACCTCCAAACTTCCGAACACGCAACAAAAACGGTAGAAAAAAATATAATAAAAAATGGAGTAGTCGCTGTGTGGAAACGGAAAGCAGGCACCTTTTCTCCTGATTTATAAAATCAAGCTAGGACAAAAAATAATGTATTGTGAATTGTACAAAACAAAATCCGTATACTAGGTAGGTATATGTAAATTCAACAAATATTTTGTAGGAATATATAATGGGGTGTGTGTTTATGTACCAGACATTGAATGAAGACTTTAATTTTTGTAAAGATTTTTTTTCAAAAGCAATAAAATACTGTTTTTAAAACTTTTTAATGCATTTTCTTTCACGAAGCCAATATAATATACTTAGAGGTATAGTTCATGAGCGTGAACTTCCACAGTCACGTTATGGTCTATTGTTCGTCGTCTTCGTTTTCAAAAAGAGTTTCCAGCCCTCTCATTAAGCAGTGTATAGGTACAAACAATGTATAAAATATACCAGTTTGAAGATTAAAAAACTAATTTCTCTAAGCTATATAGTGTACACAAATGTAAAACATTTCCACACCTTTCTATTAAGTGTATATTATATGTTTATATGTTATCTTGCATAGATAACATGGCTTTTAAAATCTGCAATTCTAGTGAGAACCGCAAAAGTGCACAAAAAGTTTTTAAGGGAAAAGCTGCCAGAAGAACCAGATGCTAAGTAAGCAACACTAATGGAGTTGGGTCTATTATTACTTCAAATTATTGTCGTTCGTGAAAAAAGGTAATCTCTAACAAAAGAAGGGAAAAGTAAAAAATCATTTGAAACTCTGAAAACTACTAAATATACTAGCAGCAGCAGCAGAAGCACAGTATTTACACACAGGAGAATAGTAGACTTATTTGCAGGGAAAGACACAGACACAAGGAAGTAAAAAACCTATTATGCGAAAAAAAGATATGAACACAAAAAGCATTGATGGTGATGATGATGATGATGATGACGACGACGATAAGGTTGGAAAAGCTGTAGGAAGAAGCAGGAGAGAAATCATATTATAATTTTTTTTAAAGTAGAAGAAATGTTGAAGAAATGGGTTCGAAAAGAGCTCAGTGAAATAGGGATACTATTTTTTTGTGACGACGGCTTTATAGAAAGAAAAAAACTGATGATGAACTATATTACATACATATTTACGATTTTTTAAGTAATACTATCTATATGCAAGCCATTTTCATCATTAGTGGAAGCACCATATAGGATCAGTTCATAGAAAGAGAGAGAGAGAGAGAGAGAGTGATCAGAGAAAAGACAAAAAGGGAAATGAATGCTGAAGCTAGTTCAGTAGTTTAGTGTGAGCATGAGCATTTAAAGGAGTGGTGGCAGCATGTTATGGCGTCAATATAATGAATAGGTTGGTGCTGTGTGTTCATTATGTCATAGACTTCAAAGTTTTAAACATACATCTTTACCTACTTCTACGATGACGGTTTTTTTCCTACCCCATCTCTTTCAAATACTGGCTTGCTGCTTTTATTGTGATGATTATCATCGGCAACGGTACAAAGACTCACTTTACTCACAACAAAGTCAGACAGGGAAACTGTTGCTGGTCCTTGTGCCCAGACCAGAAACTAATGTGTGGTTGACTACTTGTGTCTGTTGTGTCCAAAATGTGTAATGTGATAACCAGTCTTACAGACGTAAAACGGCTTTGTGTAGACGGATGCACATCACTTTTTTAAATACTGTTTGAACCTCCATACTTTGTATAGAAATGCTGACGCTACTACTACTACCACTACTGATACTACTGATGATATCTTTCTTTCTAGTAGTCTTTTTACTTTCTCAATCTAAAAATCTTTATTTTTACTCTTGGAACACTTCCAATTTTCAACTTTTTTATTTGAGGGCAAATTTTATTCTGCAAGTACTACGAGAATACTGTTGTGCATTGCATAGCACAACCTGTAGTATAGTTGAAGAATGATGAGCGACATTTTGAATGTGTTATAATTTCGTGATAGAGCAATATGGGCTAGAAAACTCATAATAATACCGTATCATCCAATAATGATCATCACACAAACAAGCACATTCCTTATCTATTTGTTTAAGAATGAATTTGGTAAATTATGCGTACAACTGAGAGGATTTCTCAGGAGCAAGAGTTGGTTCTGGTTGGAGCAATGAATGCGTTCATCAAAAAAAAAAAAAGTAAGAGTTTCAGATCGAAATAAAATGAACTATTGTACCGTAACTGTACTTAGCGGTTGGTTGTATTTACAGCTTCCAGTATTTGTAATTATTGCTTGCTACAAAAATTTCTTTTGAGTTTTTTTTTCTTCATTTCTTGGTTTTTCTAATTGCAAAGACAAATGAACATGGTTGCTGGCTGAAGGAGTGTAAAATGTAGTATCGTGTCCCGGACTTGTTGAGAGAACCGCGACGAGACCTTCCCAAATAAAACTCCTAAACAAACTTTTAATATTGTTATAAAGCGACGAGTTGGAAATTGGAAATGCTAGATTTGCTTTTGTTCCAAAGAATGTGTTCAACGATCAATACTGTCTAGGTGTTATATATATATTTATTTTATTATCATGCCATAACATTCAGAAAGTTAACTGAACTGAGTCCGATGATGTTACGCTTTCCTGATAAAGGAGTTTGATTTCCTTGAAAGAGACGCTTCATGTAAAACTGTAAACTGTACCAATTCAACCATTATAAATGCTTGTAGTATTTACAAAACAAGTCATAGACAATGTGAATTCAATTGAATTATTTTTTTTCTTCGTTTCCGCATGCTATATCTGAAAATTATTTGTGATCAATAAAGTTGGTTAGGAATGTATGGATTCATGTAGTAATCCGTGTAAAATGCTAAAATACGACAGCCGTAAATTCAATATTCAATGTCCTTCCTGCTGCATTCGAAACCTTCATGGTGGCAACTACACACTGGTAAGAAGTTTCCACCTCCTCTTTTTTTGCCTTTAGGATTATCATAATCGTCATACTGACATCGTCGTAGGTGTCTTGAATTACGATTCATTCAGTTGCTTCTGTTT
This sequence comes from Lepidocyrtoides sp. E14, assembly GCA_027743805.1. Taxonomy (NCBI): domain Eukaryota; kingdom Metazoa; phylum Arthropoda; class Collembola; order Entomobryomorpha; family Entomobryidae; genus Lepidocyrtoides; species Lepidocyrtoides sp. E14. The sequence continues at coordinate 7,566 of JAHZMZ010002478.1, read as the reverse complement.
GCACCAACTTTCATGCGTATGCGTGTCGAGAGTCAAGTATTTTTTCTTACGAATTGTGATATACACCACTACCACCGACAGTCGGTAAATGAAAGAAACACACGTCGCTTCTTTGTAATAATGATGATGATGAGATGAGATGATTTTACGTCTTGTCTTCTCCAAAATTCAACCTTATAGTTCTTTCGCATTTAACATTACTTCTTTTTTTTTTGCTTAAAATACGCCTTGTACAAATAACTACCTAGTCAGAAAAAAAGTAAAGTCTGAAGCCAATTGTAACTTGATTCCGGTTACTCACACATCGACTTTTTGTTATTCTATCCACCACGTCAGAACGTTAATGATCATGATGACATTACATGTTTTGTTTTCTCTTGCTTTCTTTCATGTTCCTGTTACAACTTCCTTTTTCCTTCAAAATTTACATTACAAAACTACTATATTATTACTGTACGTGTTTATTAATTTGAATTCATACACAAAGATAAGCAACCTTTTTTACTAGTAGAATGATAATATGATGATGCGGTAATACATTTTACTTTGCCAAGAAAAAAAAACTGCAAATAATAATAATAATACGAAACCAAGGTAGGTACATACTTAGGTACCTACATATATGCTGTGTAGAGATATTACGTACTTTGCATCGGCAAGAAAAACACAAAAAAGTTTACGGAAAACACTGAAACAGTCAACTCTGTTGCATGCAACGAATTTCTTCTTTTGCATACTTTTCCTTTCTTTTCTTGATGAAGATCATAAATCTTCTTGAAGTCTAGCATCATCGGAATTACAATTGTTCTTTTTACCCTCATATCGTTAGCTATGATTTGTCAGTCTGGTGCTGCTGGTTTGCAATGTTCTAGATTAAAAAAGTGAACTGTAGTATTTTTTTTTTGTTTTTAAAGAATATAAACTTGAGAAATGCAGATGCAGAAAGGATAAAGTGAAGATGAAGCACTTTTTCTGGGTACAACAGAAACAACAGCTTTTTATGTACTTCTTAGCAAAAGTGCCATTTGTTGATAGAAAGACTGGATTTCATCTAAGTGAACAGTGAATGTTCAGCGTTCATTAGTCTTTCGATTTTCCATTCTTTTGCGTGTACGTAGTTTGTTGCCGGCTTTAAGTTCCTATTTGAATGAAAATGGCAAATGAATGAAAAAAAAGTAGTTAAAAAGAAGCAGAGACTGTATTTAATGATGAGAGAGGTGGTTGGGTTTTTACTTGCATCAAGTTTTTCTCTTCTTCTTGGAGATATACATACCTATATCATGTAGGCTACATGTATTTATTTGTGATGTTGCTGTTGTTGAAGATGATGATGATTCTGCGTAATTACAAATTGTAATTTAAGTAATTCGTTTGTTAACCTCTGGTTCCTTTTGCTTTCATTTATTATTTTTACTAAACTGATATCCAAGACGAAAGTTTTTCCTCGTGTCCGCAGAGTTGTTCTACATAAACGCGGAGAGAAATGCAAATGCAAGCAATAATGATGATGAGTGGCTTAAAACCGAAAAAATGTTGACGTTTCGAAATGCGGACAAGATGTGGACACAAAATGTGTTCAGAGTTTTAAAGCGGATTTACACATGCTGATGATATGCATTATTATCATAAAGTTAGAGTTAGAAACAGCAAGAGAAAAGCACTCAACTTTTTGAATTCAAACAAGCATGTCATTTTGTACGGTGGGATGGAATGGACGATAAGAGATGATGATGATGATGATGATGAAACCAAAAAGCACTTATGCCACACGAACAGTACACCAAAACATTGTATTTTCTTCTTCTTCCGGATCACTTTCCGGATTCGACGAAAAAAATAGAGGTCAGAAACGGGAACATGACAGCGACTGTCTTGCTTAATTAAAAATAACTTTGCATGATATTATTTTTCTACTACTGATTTTTTATGGCTTGTTCAGTTTTTTTAGTAAAAAATGCCGAGTCGACAGATGTTTCTCACAAGAAGATTTATTCACACTTTCTTTTTTCTCTGTTATCTTTATTTTTCTTATGAAATACTGTTTTTAACATCTTGTCAGGCTAAGGTTCAGAAAACCGACATTCTGAGTTGCAATAAAATTGGGAAAAGTACGCATAAATAATTTTACTGTTTGTAACTGGTTTTACTAAGCGATTTACCAATGAGTTTAAATTACTCATGCAATGTACAGTCAGCACTAGTGACGAGGATTTTCCCACATATGCAAGCTGAAAAAACAAGTGGAAAATTCCGTTCCCTTTAAAAGTAGGTAATTCATAAATTAAATTCCTAAGAATAAAATTTCATCCTTGGATAATGTTGTTTTAAATTTAGCAAAATTATTTTTCAGAAATGAAGCTCTTTTCACAAACAAGCATGCATTTTCAATACACGATTGGTTTTAAAAAAATGACGTTCTTCTACCGAGTTTTAGCTGATGAGTTTGGTATTTTGAAAGAAAAGTTTGCTATTTACCACATCCTTTTGAGACTTTATTGATGTACGGAATATTTTACGACCCTGACCATTGATTTGGCAGAGTAGCCTCCAAATATTTGAACTAAAATTATGCAGTTTCTCTTGTTTTATGTGAACATAAAATGTTATGTGCAAAATGTATATAGTGACATTTTCAAAATCTAATGATCCTGAACTATTTTTTGGTTGTGTTATGTTACATTCGAAGGAGACAAATTCGTAGTATGAGTGCTTCTTTACAAAAATTGTACATCCATCTGGCGAAACGAATTTGATTGATATTGTGTGACAAACATTTGGCAGGCATTGTGTTTTCGAAAAAAAAAATCTTCATTTCATTGACGCAAACAGCAGTTCAACTCCACAGTAGTAGTAGCAGCAAGCAGACATGCATTATGTATTCAAAAACATGGCCTATATGTGTAAAAAGTAACATCAACAACGTACAAATCAAAATCAAGCATATCAGATCGGGAGTTAGAAGAGGAAGATGTATTAAAGATAGTAGGAATGAATGCGCCTGTTAAAAAGAGTTGGTATGTCTTTAGAACAGCCATTTGTACTTGTAACTTCTGCATAATATATTATATATAGAACTGTTCAAGCGGAAATATTGTAAAAAAAAGTTGCGAAAGCACTAGATAGTCAGTAACAAAAGATTGTTCGTCTTCGATGTAAACTGTGTACAAGACAGAAAGACAAACAAACACAAGAGTTTCCATTTATGATAGTTCCATTTTGTATTGCGATTGTGACATTATTACTTTTGGAGATGCAAAATAATAAAATCAATTCTTGACTTTTGATGTACTTTTTAGCGAGAATGTTCGCTTTTGATGCGGTCTACTGGCGGAAGGCTGTTTTCATCACAGTTGAAATTCAATAGAATTCGATTTCATTTCAGTTTTTCTTCGGGAGGGTAATTAACTGAGTAAGTCAACGCAATGTAAACTAAAAGAAGTTATGCATGATTGACAATTATTTAATGTCGACGAGGATGAAAGAAATCCACTTGGAAAATAGCATGAAAGTTCAATTTTATCTTTATCCTCATTTCACATGTTACCCACATGCATGAATATTATTACGGCACATAGATAATGCTCTCACAAAATTATATTGCGATTGGCCAAAACAGAGATTGATAGAATTTCAGGTGTTTATTTTTTATTTAGGTAGATATCTTTGTTTTTGTATAAAAAGTCAATTTGATAAAATAAATAATTCTAACAATTCAATACATTTCAGCTGCAGTAAAACATTCATTAAATATTAAAAGATAATTTTATTTATAATTTATTATAATATAACGAACGCAATGAAGTAAGGTAAACTTAATAGGTGAAAAAAACGACGGAGTGTTTTTTTTATAAAGATGAAAGATCCACTTCCATAAAACTGGCTTTTCCATAACAGTTGCATTGTCCACGCTCATTACGCCATTACTAACAAAAACAATGCAATAGTGTCAGGTGCAATAAACTGATATTACTATTAAATTATTTCATTAAAGTTGAACTGTCACGGTTGTTAGTTTACAAGCTATTTGCAGTACCAAAGCCAGTATCAAAAGTTCTGAATTCTACGTACCTAAATATCCAATTAGGTACAATAATTTTAAAATTTTCAAAGCAATTTGTGGTCATAATCAAACATTTAAAACGTGATACACGCATGTATCTAGAATTTGACCTTTTCTCCGAATTTTCAATATTTAAGGCTAACACCGCACCGTACAACAACAAGCCAGTATTTACAGCTCAAAAGCAGGGTGCATAACTTGTCAATACTCCTTTTCGGTAAAATGTTAAAATATACAGTCCCAACACATCCAAAGAACATGTTACATTAATATTATGTTACTAGATGTTGATTGCCAAAGTGAAAGTTAAATTGGAGTATGAGTTACGGCGGCCCAACCTCTAAGCAGTGGGCTTCGGGATACACGCTTCCCGATTGTTTCTACGTGGAAGCCGATTTGTAGCAAAGCTTCATGATCACAGATTTTGCGTCCATCAAAAAGGAATGCTGGTTTGAGCATGGATTCATAAATTTTTTTGTAATCCAAAGCCTGCAACGAAAATTATTTTGGATAGGGATCGTGCTTGAGAGATAAGAGATGTGATTGAGTTTGTATTTAAAAAAAAGCTTACATTAAATTCATCCCATTCAGTACAGATTACGATGGCATGAGCACCACTAGCTGCATCATAGGGGTCACTATGTATTTTTACAAGGTCTCGAACACGGTCTGGGTCATCAGTTACCATTGGGGAGGTTAAATCCAGCATAACCTGTTTGTTCTCAACCTTCAAATACACATAACCCATAAATGATAAAAAAGGGAAGGAAAAGCCAAAGGTTGTTCGAAATTAAGTAGACAATAGTATGAAAAATTTTACCTTTGGATCATAAATGTGTAGATTTGCACCTTCTTCCAACAAGTATTTGCACACGTAAATGGCTGGAGACTCTCGAGTATCCCCAGTATTTTTCTTGAATGCAAATCCAAAGATGGCCAAATGTTTGTCAGTTATTGTGTTGAACAGCCTTTCCACGATTCTAGCTGCGAAACGAGATTTTTGATATTCATTCATATCAATGACCTGAAAAAAATGCATTTTAAAATATTGACATTGACATTTGAAGTAATAATTCCAATGAAATTATGCCAATTTTATTGAAATTAAAAGTGAACGTATTTTCATTTGTTTCGAAGGACAGCGATTATTTCTATTCTGATATCACATACTTGAAACTCAACTCCTGGACGAGTATTCGCTTTTAAAATGTGCATAATCGAATCCGCCGCATGTACCGGCACAGTGCTCTTTTCTACCACAATCTTTTGTCCTGACGATAAAGATGCAATTTTCCTTGCGCAAGATTCTACAAACTTGAGGTCTGCAGCTCGACCCTGAAATATATTTTTTTGACGATCATCTTTCTTCATTTAGCTGGTGTGGTAGCCGGTTCTAAAAGCTTGAAGTATGCATAATTTACCTTGCCCAATCCAAAGGTTTTTGTCGGTGTATTCACCGAAATGAATATCAGATCTGCTTCCTGGATTGCAGGATCCATGTCCGTAGTGAAATACAGGTTTTTTCCGCGACAGTGCTTTACGACATCGTCCAAGCCAGGCTATAAAAGAAGCATACATACGCATATATGAGCGTTTCTGTACAATTATGACTCATTTTCTGTAAAAGATGCAAGTTTATAAAGAAGAGGAAGGTACATAAAACTTGCCTCATAAATAGGAAGTTTGGGAGAATTCCATTGTTGAATACGCTCCTCGTTACGGTCACAAACAGTAACAGTTATATCAGGACACTTGTACGCAATCACACTACATGTTGGTCCTCCCACATAACCAGCTCCAATGCAGCAAATTTTCTTAATAGTGGTTTTCTTGTTACTGCTAGCCATGTTGGATAATATTCCGTATCAAATTCAAGTATAAAAGGATTCTATGCGGTTTACCTGCGAAGAACAAGAGCAACAAAGATAATGTAGAAAACAATTCACAGCAATAACCACCAATTCTCATGCAACATTGTTAACTTTTAATTGCTGTAAATACTGAAATAAAAGTACTATAAAAAGATAATCTGTATGAAATCTGGTAAAAAAATCTTTTTTACTTTAAATGTAACAAAAATAAAGTCGCTTATTTTGTGACTATCAAACAAACAGTAAAATATTATACAGGTATGCTTTTTTCTGCACCAAACTATGAAACATTCACAACGACATCACAAACAACACTGACGACGACAGGGGTGAATTCTGAGTTGCAATGAACTTGATCTTTTTTTTTCTTCAGTAGTAACCGTAGTAGTAGTGGTTGGCTGGTTGTGCGGCCTGCACTTGAGGTTGAGAGTTTGGACAGGACTTTATATGCATTTCAAGAATGCAGCAAACCTTTTTTGTTTGTGGTAAGTAACTGTAAGTTTTAGAAGAATGAACAAGTCAATCAACACTGTACCAGTCCGACATTAATGCTGCGCTGCATTCGGACTGTTCAATAGAACTTTAAATCCTTCAGGTAGTTAGAGAACATAACAGGTAAGATATTATTAGTTTTCCGTACGCCGCTGTCAGCATGAAATGTTATATAAATGAAACAATACACGTCAGACGTGGTCAAAAAAAGAGAAGAAAGTGAACACTGTCGAGCATGGCTTTACGCTAAAACCGTCAATAAAACAATACAAAATGAATAAGCCTCTCTGCCACGACCATATTTTTTGATATATTGTTACTTCTTGTTGTACAAACAATATGGCATGCCATGTTGTGTTTGCACAAAAAATAGAACATTAGGTGCACAAATATTAAGTCATATTATCTTTTGTTTTGACAACTGGTGTACTATATGTTTTGTTATCTATCTTATTTATAACCATACGCTATTATGTCGGAGTTTTATATGTAACGCTGGAGTAGAGAGGAAGTCAGATTGTAAGCTACATAAACCACAATTCGTAGAAATAAATGAGACATGATGATATCATGCATATTTTGTAAATCACAGTTTTACACGAGAAATATTTATGCAATATGTACCCCAATGAGGATAAAACTATCTAGAGTAAGTTCTGCCTTGCTAAATCTGTACTGAGATGAAATTTAAGCTGTTCAATAGAAAAAAATTCAGTCTAGCTGAAATCCTCTCTTGGACTGTGTTTCAAGTCATAAAAACGCTAATCACAGAGATATTATTCTCTCTAATCCCTTGTAAAGGCAGGCTGAACTGAACTGCCTGACATCATCACTCTTTTCATACAAATTCGCTCATGAAACCCTTTTTTTCTGGTGAAGGATTTCTCTGCTGCGTAAATTATTGTAAAAATGAGCAAAGAACCTCTACGCCCGCATTTTTAATTTCGGTATTCACCTTTTAGCTGGAAAAAATTAGTTGTAAAAATTTTAAATGAATTTTGTAGTAAGGCGTTTCCAAATGATCAATGCACTGGGGGAAAAATAATGAACAGAAATATCAAAATTTGTGTACAAATAAATGACATATTATGGACGTATATTATTAGCTCGCTGCATTGCATGCAGAAGAGCTTATTATCACAC
>JAHZMZ010002477.1:0-10381 GCA_027743805.1 Lepidocyrtoides sp. E14 | reverse complement strand
CATTAGTCTGTATACATATCTTGAAAGTCGAAAAACTAGAAAACTGGATGTAGTAAAATGAGTAAAGAGTCATTACACATATCCTACTTGATCATACCGAGTGCCATGGCATCGAGGCATAGGAGAAAAATCTTCCAGATCAGGGGGATTTTGCTCTCGGAACATAGAGGGTGGTTGGAACATGAACGCAGGCCGAAGGCCTGCGGACATGTCACCACACCTCGTCATTTCCCAAACTCATACATTTTCAAGTATTAAGTCAAAGGAAATTTTCTGCATTGGAAAACAGCATTGCTCCAAATAAGTTTGTTTGTTATCATATTAAAAATAGTGCAGTTCATCTTTGAAACACATCCTAACAATGGCATCGGAACACTCCAGACAGGTTCCAAATATCTGTATGTTCAGAATTATGTTCTGAACGCACTACAGCATGCAGCAGTTGATTTAAGTTTTCTATGTAAACATTATTTTTGTGATGACGGCTGTACTATATGCTACCCCTTAGTGGCTGAATTCCTCGTCAAATCGATGTCGCTTGATTACATGTATTTTTTCGTACCTTGCAATGTCAGTAACTTTCTAGCTTCGCATACGAAAGTTAATAAAATTTTTCACGAAAGTCTGATTGCAACGAGGTTTTCTCAATGACATTAAAACTGCGGTTTGGCATTAACAATTGTAAAATTTGGCTCGCTGCGCTCGCATAAAGGTTTTAAAACTGTGCTTACTCTAAGACTGTGTAGTACGTTGTAATTAGTGTAGTTAACTGGTATAAGCATAGCAAGACAAGATGTCCAAACCTATTACGCTGTTTTGGTACAGTCGGAAAATTGTACAATAATTTGGATGGGACGAGAATCCGGAGGCGCCGACGGGTCATCGGAACATGGACATTTTGATCTCGGAACATGTGGAAGATTTTTCACCTATGCATCGAGGATTAAAAAATATATGTAATTCCTTAACGAAAAAATCCCCTTTCTGTTTCTCGTATGACTGACTGGCTGATCTTAGTTTCATTTTGGTTTCTTCAATACTCTTTATGCTGAAACTGTTCAATCCGAACTGAGGTGTTGACACATTCTTGTCAACTGTTTAGTCTCTAACAGTCTTCAATCCGAGGAAAATATGCATATGAAAGCAAATTAATCTCAGTATACAGATACAGATAGTACATTTTCTGCAAGAAAATCATCAATCGTTGATATACAATTTAACAACCTCTAGTGGCCATTTCCATACTGTGTGTATTATTTACAAAAAATAAAAATAATTTGAAATTTCCATCAACATGCCTCACCATTCGGTTATCTTGCAAGTCTCTGGACCAAAGTTCCTACTTCCAAAGCCTATTCTCAAATCAGGAGGAATGAGCATGACATGGCTTCACTTCCTCAATAGTATTTGTGGGTTACAGGTAATTGCATAAAATTTCTACTTTCCATGTTACATTTGGAAATAATCTACTTGCAAGTTATATTTAAATAGGTGTAGTGGATTAACAGTAACATTAGCATATCTCTGTATGAAACAATTGTTGCGTCCCAAAAATCAGGATGCAACAGACTTTTTGACCTTATTTTGTTTTATCATTATCTGTAAAAGTCTGTTAGTAATAGTCTGCGGGGTAGGGTAAAAATAAATTTTTGCCTCCGATTTTGCTAAAAATTGCCAGAATAGTACAGTTTGAAGCGCTGATTACGAATCTGTAACAGTTAGACATTTTTATTGGTTTTGGCATTTTCAACGAAGAAAAAGTGATGGTTTTTCCCATATGGAGCCCTAGTACCAATAAAAATGTCTAATTGTTACAGATTCGTAATTAGCGAATCAAAATGTACCAGCATGCCAATTTTTAGCAAAGTCAGAGACAAAAAATTTTTGCCCCCACCCCGCAGACTATTAGTAATATTCTTTAATTGGTAANCAGCATGCCAATTTTTAGCAAAGTCAGAGACAAAAAATTTTTGCCCCCACCCCGCAGACTATTAGTAATATTCTTTAATTGGTAAGTGTATCAGCGTCACGTGAAGAATTTGTTGAACCGATGTACAGTCTGTGTTTTACTAACAATAACAGAAAAATTTAATGACACATCATATATTTTCAGTTGGACTGTAACAGTGAATACTACGTCAGCACTACAAACTATTACCCCGATGCACCTAAATCTGCTGGATGGACGGCAGCTTTGAATGAGCAGGTTAGACCAATTGAATCATGATTCATTTTAATCATTTTCATGACGCAATAAAATGCACGCACATTTTTACACACTAGCACAAATTGTAATTAACGCCAATGTGATCTAAAATGTCACACTTGTAGCATGTAATATAATCCGAAATTGGTGTTTATAAAATACTATTTACAGATCAACAGTTTTATTGGCAAGTATTCTGAAGAGCAACGCAAGTACTGCGTCCGTTTGAACATAGGCTCCAAACCTAGTGGAAACAAAATCACCAAAAATATTTCCACTACTAGGGCTGCTTTTAAACGGACACCATTCATATTAAAGAAGCCAACTCGCACTACTGCTGTCGCTGCTACCCCCGTTAGTTCTATCCCCATCGAACCCAACACTACCACAGTAACCCCAGTTGCACTGTTAAATAATAGGGTCCCCTTTATTGTTGAGCTACCCACCCCTGCAGTAGTAATTCCAATTCGCAGTGGTCATAGTGAAGCAATAATGCCTCCAATTATCAATTCAAACTCTGCTACTACTAACCCTACTCTTCCAACGATCATTCCCGATATTTTAGAGGGAGTAGGTGCACCAAGTGGAACAACTGGAAGTAATGGTCACCATCTCCAAGTGGAATCGGAATCTAGTCCTCAAAGCGTTGCTAGTAATGACCAATCCAAAATGTCAAACAGCACCACTGCTAGTAGCACCGAACAGGCCATGACAAATGAAACTAGTCTGTCTCAGCCATCACCAAGTACAAGCAAAAGTGCAGGGGCACCGGACAAATCTGTGTCACCAGGAAATGAAGAAAATGCACATGCTGAGGACAGCCTCCCAGTAATTAAAGATACTCAAGGAGCCTCTCATGAAATTGAAGTAGTTGTCCTTGATGAAGATGATGAAAATGAGGCTGGGGTGAAACAGTGTGAACTGCATGAACTAAGCAAAGCAGAAATTTTAAGCACACTAGGAATCGAAAGTGACGCTGATGATGTTAGCTCCGATGATAATAACGGTATGGATGATGATAGAGGAAGTATCAGGACCACAGTGTCTGAAGAAGAACAAGAACTGCGCCGGTCTGGACTTCAGATTAGAGATATTAAAAGTCTAGCAGCAGACAAACTCGCAAATTTTGATGGATCCATGGTAAGCCAAATAAATTGTATATTTACTTAGCTGTCTTTCACTGGCATTATTTTTTTCTCTCATTCTGATTTATTTTCAGCTCCGTCGTATTAAAAAGGAAGTTACGAAAATGAAAAATAACCCAGCCGTTTGGCGAAGAATGGTAAAAAGATCACCATATGCATGCTACGTTCTCTGGGAATTATTCAAATAGAAGAAAATGGGAAAATGAATTTTTAATTTTGTTCCGTTCAAATAAAGTAGTGTTGGGCTATAGTTCAGCTTTGCAAGTTTGCTTTGGAAAAGCAAATGTGGTGAATGCAAACCGAAAACGCTTTAGTTTCCTTATTCATAATGGTGAATACTAAATTGTAATTAGTAATGATACCTACTTATGTATGATTATGTATTTTATGAATGTTTTTTTTTTCATATTATTTAAAATAGAACATTTAATTATTAGTGAATTTGTGTAGTGTATAGAGCATATCCTAGTGAATGTAACTTCAAATGTGATTATAATTTTTGGTATTGTACGTGTTACAAATGTAAACAGGTAAATATATTGCGGATGAAAACTAATATTATTAACCAGGCTGAAAATTTTTACTTTTTATGATATAACTTTCTCATATTGCCCCAAATGCGCTCTTAGTATTTGCCCATTCTCGTTTTCGGCACAAAAGCCAACTGGCATGCTTTCCATTTTCAGTTGGTCAATTTAATTTGCAAAATTTTGACATCTTCTTTACTCCCTAATTCTCAAATATCTCTGTCTATAATATGCGCTGTAGGTGTTAAAATGATTACATCCTTGCCAGAAAGCATATTGAATCTCATCGGTCTCATATCCTGTTTTTTTTGCAATTATTGCTTCCTTATTGCTACAGCTTGGTTGATTTTGAAGATAAAGGTCACAGGTTAACAGCAACGTTGGAAAACCGATGAATGTAGGGAAATGCTTTCTATGGCATAAATTGATATCGTTAGCGTGAAAGTTTTCTAGTTGCTAAAAGCAGACCAGTAGGATTGATGATGCCGAAGCTGCAGTAAAATTGTGATTGTTTTCTGCTTAATTTTCTTTCATAAGTTATTTAATAAGACATCATATTATCGTTTTCAAATAATCATTTTGAATCTTATAGTCTTCAAGCTCAGATAAATAAACTAAATGTACAAATTCAAAATACACATAACTTTTTAAAAGATACCGTGGTCAAGCTTGATTATCATTACATTTTTATGTTTCCGTGTTGACACGGAATTACAAAATGCCTTGATACGTACTTATAGTCGGCATTAGTTTGTTAGCTCATTAAAATTTAATTAACATGGATACTAGCACTACATAATATCTAGACTTCATTCTCTTGCAATTTTATAAATCACGCTTGCAACTTTTGCAAGTCATTTGCTGACATTTCTAAAAAAAAAAACATTGTTAGTGGGTAATAATAATGATGCTAATTGGTAATCCCTTAGTGATACCAATCATTTAAAATTTGTGGGTCATAAATCATAAGTGGGTAAAATTTATTTAAAAATAAAAATAAAACTGTATACGAAACGTTCTTAATCATTTTTCTCTCTCCTTGCTCCGTTTACCGCTTTTTGCTTAAAGTTGCCCTGCCTTCCAGCAAAATAGTTTCGATCTGATTTTCCAGGACGTGTTTCTGATTCTTTTTGTTGCTGGAGGACCAAGTAAAGCTATCAAGCAAACACAAAAAAAGTACAAAACAATGTTTTCAGTGTGAAGGTGAACAAACTGAAGTCGTTCTAAATAAATATTGAAATCAGTACAAATTATTTACCACGTGTGAGTCCGTACCTAGCCCCATCAAGAAATTCTCAGCTTTCAAGTCCCTGTGTATGACATTCTTCTTATGGACGTATCGTACTCGTTCTATCATTTGGTCCGCAAGCATTAGCACAGTTTTCAAGGAAAACTGTTTCGCACAGAGATGGAACAGGTCTTCAATAGATGGGCCAAGTAAATCCAGTACGAGAACATTATAGCACTTTCTTTTTCCATACCAATGAACATCGGGAATTCCTACACGTCCACCAAGAAGCATGTAAAGCTTGTATTCATTTAACAACTTGGGACGGTAGGTTTCACTTTCCTCAAGTTTGACTGCAACTTCACCCCCATCAATGATATCATTGGCAAGATATATTTCCCCAAAAGATCCTTTTCCAATTACTCGAATCAATTTATATCGCCGGCCAACGATCAAGTTGTTCTCCCTAAAACCCTCGGGCTTTGATCGAAACATTTTACTGTCAGTATTTGTGGAGGAGGAACTAATAATTTATTTTTCTCTTTTGAAGTTAAGTTAAACACTAACCTTCCATAATTTTACTTTCAAAAATAAATATTTCTAACTTGTGCTTACTCCAATAAGGCGACTGTCAATTAAATACACAATTGCATATTTTTTTATCACGTAACTTACGTAAAGTCTGTTAGTTCATCAATGATATCATTGGCAAGATATATTTCCCCGAAAGATCCTTTTCCAATTACTCGAATCAATTTATATCGCCGGCCAACGATCAAGTTGTTCTCCCTAAAACCCTCGGGCTTGGATCGAAACATTTTTACTGTCAGTAGTTGTGGTGGAGAAACCAATAATTTATTTTTTTTCTTTTGAAGTTAAGTTAAACACTAACCTTCCATAACTTAACTTTCAAAAATAAATATTTCTAACTTGTACTTACTCCAATAAGGCGACTGTCAATTAAATACACAATTGCATATTTTTTTATCACGTAACTTACGTAAAGTCTGTTAGTTCAAAAGGCAAAAATTTAACTGGTCATTACAACTCAAAGGCACAACTGCATAAAATATTTTATCGGGGCTTAAGGGAATAAGAAGAAATGTGAAAAAAATTATCGAATTTAACTGAAGAGAAGAACTTCTTGCATATCGTATCGACAATAAAGCAATTAACATTTAAGGTTTATTACCGTTCTTGCTGCATTGAAAATTAGGAGAACAATGAATGTTAGCAATGGATGAATTAGATTGTTTTGAAAAAAAATATTCAATTCATTGAATAGAATGCACACTTGAGTATTTAATCCAACTTGAAATCAAAGTTCAACCAAACTTAAACCCTAGGGACTACTGCATTGAGTTCATTCTGTACATACTCTGTACTCATTTTTCTTACAAGAAACAAAGCTTATTCAAGTACCTTGTCACAATAATCTCTGGTTAGGTCGAGTAAGCATCCAGTTGAATGTTAAAGATTATTGTGATTATTTTTGAAGAAATTTAGTTTATAAGATAGATATAATTCATTTTTCGGCATTATGTTAGGTTTCAGAAAATGACACATTAGTTATTTCTTCTGTGCGTGTTGTACCTATGCAGATTAACATTTTATGCTATGTATAAAAATGTGAAATGTACTGGGGAGGTTATTGGTTTTGAGTAAAAAAGCTTTTTAATGTTCATTTCACATTGTGTGTTATTTCAATCATGTTTCAACAACTTGCAATCATTAAAACTACAGACATATTGTCACTCAATGACTCATCTCATTGTAAAACAATATAATGCATAATCATTTAAAGTATTTTCAATCTTCCAATTCGATTCTAAATTATAAATACATTATCACACCTTCAATAAATTGTTCAATTTTTAACAGTAATGTTTCAGGGATGACTGCTGCTGTGTTCCTCCTTTCAAGCCCAAATTGCGTCGCTGTCCGTTACAGTGAAGCATATTCATGGAATCCTTCAAATCTCTATATCCTCTTCCACTAGTATCCCCTCCTCCTCCTTCAGCAAATCTATTATTACTCACCACTGTTTTTATAGTATGACCCTGATCATTGGAATGATAAAACGAAACGTGTTTCGGTGATTCCTTAAAACCAGTTCTGCCAATACCTTCGTTAGGGTTTTTCCTTTGACCATGGCCAGCAGTTACCGCAGTGGAAGATATTCGTCGACCCTTTTCCTCTTCGGATTGAGAGTAGTAGTAGGAATCCAGAAGCAGGTCCTTCTTTGTAACGTCCTTAACTTGCTTTCTCTGATAGTGATGAGCATGATGACATGGTTTGTCAAATGAACAGTTATCCTCCTTTGAACCTCTTCTCGATACTGCTATTGTGATTGGCCGAGAAGGAGTCGATGGTCGTTTTCCGACCTTTTGATAATAAAAACGAAAACGTTTAGTCCAAGTCTTTCAACGCTTTCTTTTAAAACTTAGAAATATTCCAATCATCTTACTTGTATTATTGGAACAGAGTCCTCATCAGAAAAGTCTTCCCGTTGCTGCTGCTTGGTTTTGGAGGACCGTCT
The DNA here is from genome assembly GCA_027743805.1 of Lepidocyrtoides sp. E14. NCBI lineage: Eukaryota > Metazoa > Arthropoda > Collembola > Entomobryomorpha > Entomobryidae > Lepidocyrtoides > Lepidocyrtoides sp. E14. The sequence continues at coordinate 2,736 of JAHZMZ010002477.1, read as the reverse complement.
TCCTTCAGCTTTCTCGCCAGTCTTTCTTTTCTCTGCATTGTAATGATGATGAACATAACTTGTCGTGTTTTTTCGATTTCCTTCCTCCTCGTACTTCTTATCCAGCTTTCTGGATTCTCTTGATGGAGGCGGTGTTGCAGAAGAGCGATAAGAATGATAAGATTGTTCCTTACTTTGCTTCTTTTTCTCTTGATGTGATTCCCTCTTTTTCAGGTCGTACTTATTCGAGTGAAGCACATTTTCCAAATGTCGTACAACCTCAGAATGTGAGGAGTCAGTACTCGAATCTTGCTCTTCTTCCTCGGTGTCACTTGCTGCAATATACTTATCACTTTTCTTATCACTAGCCCCTCTACTGACACTACGTCTTTCTTTAGCTTCTTTTATGGCTGATGCACTCGGTTTTCGTGATGCACCACTCTGAATGGATTTTTTCGACTTTGTTTCCTTCAGCTGGAATGAAGACCTCTTTTTCAATAGCGCCATTTCTTCACCAACGTCACCAATTTTGAGGGATGCCTTTAAAATTTCTACATCTCCTTCCTCGTCAATACTTTGAATCTGTTTGTACGTTTCAGACAAAAGTTCCAATGATTTTGCATGCGTGGCTATCTGGATCTTGACAAATGTTCCCAAACTCTCCTTCAAATCCATTAGACGCTTATGTTCAAACTTGATAACTTGCTCTTCAGAAAGATGACAAAATCGGGCAGTTTCTGCCGACGCCCGTTCCAGTTCTCTTTGTGCATCATCCTGTAGTAATCAGTGTCAATATAATTAATTAAAGTGATAATGCTACCCTTTTTTCAGTAAAATTTCTTATCTCTTGATAGTTGGCTATTACCAAACAGCTTTTTGTTTTAGGATCATCACATTTTCTTTTCAAAGTATTGACGCTCTTCTTTTTCCGTTTTTCTCTACGGATTGCCTGGATAGCATTCCAAATATCCGCCTTGATACAATCGCAAATTCTCGAGTATGAAGCTAGATTGGGAAGAACAAGCGTTTCCACTCTTTGCACTGCCAAGTCCCTACACAAAAAATCAAATGTACTTTTGTATTTATTCCATTGAAGTGAAATGAAGTACCTATTTTCTTATGGAACAAAAATAATAATTTTCTGAATTTTTAGCGAATCACATACTGATGATCACCCACGGTGGCTATCAATTCTGCTGCAACTGCCATTGAAAGCTTGGAGGTAGTGCTGAACTCTTCAATTCTTGTAAAACCATCAAGACATTTGGCTACTTCATCATTTTTATCGCGTAGACTAAAAAAACGAAAAACACGAACGCTAATACCAGTAGTAGAATTTAAAATGGAGTAAAATTAAATAGGTACATATAAACTTTCAAAACGAATAAAAGGCTAGTGATTCATTGTCACAAACTTTGCTTGCTTCACGGTGTGACTGGAAATGACAGAACAGACTTCATTAATGTACTTCTTAAATTTGCCAATTCTTCGGAACACTTTTTCATACTTTCGTCTATAATTTTGAAGTAGGGATAAATGGCAATTACAATCAATCGGTTCTCCTCATAAAACTGAGACTTAGATATTTTTCCTGTGCAAGTAGTACTCACCTTTGATTTTCCACTCTGCATTTTGGCGTCCCAACTTCTGAAGTCATTGTGTTTGCAATTTGAAAACTAAAAATTAATCAAGAGTTGCAGGTAAAACATTGGTAGAAATATTTTGAAGACAGGAACATTGCATTGAATCGATGGAAAATTCATTGCTTCCTCACTCTGCAGTCTAAATTAAATATTCGGTGCTTATTTATTATTTTGAATGCTTTGAGGCTTGCAACTGCGACTTCAAGTTTCCCCAGGAACACGTATCTTCTCCAGCAGGTTCTCTGCGTGTGATATGATTATTTCTCAACCTGCACCTGAAATGCTCGATAGCAAAGGGAAATGGAGTAAAATCTTGAAGGCTTAGACTATAGAGAGTGATATATTTATGAGGACATTTTGTATGTAAGACCAGTAGTTTAGAAATTTTTCTATTTTTAGTTTAGTTTAATGCTATGAAAGTTACTTTTGGCAAGACAATAAATGCACGTAAAATTTGACGAGGTGTGTACAAATAAAGTACATAATATAAGCCCGCGAGTAAAATAAAATGGGATGGAAACTTGCCTCCCATAAAATTATCAAAATTGTTTGTGTGAATACTTGGTCGAATTATCCTTAAATGGTATTAACAAAGGTTGCTATCGTTGGTTTGGTGGATCCATTTTGGTTTTCTAGTGGTTTGATACTTCCAACGAATTTCACCGCATTATTTCGACCAACCACTGCCCATTTTTCCTAACCCTGTTCTTTGAAGCTGTGTGAGTAATGGAAGCAGATTTGAAAATTCTGCCAGGTCAAATAACATTTTCTACTCATTTCAACTATATATTGCAGCTTGCATTGCAGCTTGCATTACGAAGGAACAATTTCTATCATATCTCATTAGGATTCCATAATGGACGTTCATCGCTTCGATTTTGCGTTGCCGGATTAAATACTATAAGATTCACTTTGCAAAATTTCTTCGTTGGCTGAGTTTTGCACACAAAATTTCGTATTATTGTTGTTTGTTTATATGAGTAGATTACCTCTACCAAAGGATATCCCTTGCTATTCAACGTGGTAATGCCGCCAGTATTAGAGGGACATTACCAAACACCATTCCCATGGATGAAATTTTCAATTTATAGTGCTTTCTTAATATTATTTTTAT
>JAHZMZ010002476.1:0-11701 GCA_027743805.1 Lepidocyrtoides sp. E14 | reverse complement strand
TTACTTTCCAGTGCCTGCTGCTGTTACACAAGTCTCGGTTATCTCATGAAATTTTACAACACTTTATAAGAAGTACTTTCCACCATAATAAATGAAATCAAGCAATACAATTGACGGCGTCTATAGACTATAGACACTGTGAACCTATCGAGTCACGAATATTTACTCCAACACAATCATTTCCAATAGATACTAATTACTGATTGCAATTTGTAGCGCAAAATGATTATTTACGTCAGAATCTACATTTCTGACAAAAAATGCTGATTCGATTCCACAGTTTGTAAATTTAATTACCCAACATTGCGCATTATCATCATACACTTCTCAAATGACACTATGACACAGATAAACAGCAACAAAAATATTAAAATACCAAATACCTTTAATTATTGAACAGACTGGTCACACCGGAAGAAGTTACGTTGGTTCTGTTATTGTTTACATACACAAAGTCTTCAGACGCCAATCGCTGATTGATTGACTGCCTACCTACGGAGCAAAACAGAATTATGTTGATGTTATGCTCTCTATCGTTCAGTATCAGTTCAACTGCATAAAAATGCACCGTTAACTGGCTTCGTTTGACAGTTTTAAATTGACATACCAATCAACAAAAACAGCCACAGCATGAAACCATTGTACTTATAACTTACCTTCGTAAACTGATGAATGAATCAATTATTGCAAGTAAAGAAACACTTCCTATACATTCAAGAAAACAGCCACCGTAAATTTGTAAGTGCAAAGTTTACACTTAAGTACATTTAAACTAAACGCACTTACTTACGCATTACGCTCCCACACAATTACAAAAAGCATTTTATTTTATTGACAAATTGTCGAATAGAGTTGACTCTTGTTGACTCTATTGATATGCCGTCTTCAGTAAGTAACGCTTTCTTGGCAAATTTTTTATTCGCCGCTCTTTCTTTGGGGCAGTGTGAATCCTACATAGTATTAATGTTCTGTTGTAGCATCACCTACTTATGTAGCAAGGTACTACTACACCTTTGACCTTCTCCTGCTATCAACAACTTTACCCACCAACTCAATTCCTGAGACATCTATTACGATGCTAAAATTTAAGGATATTATATGATATTGGCATTGGTATGCATATCATATATTTTGGCGTATACAAAGCTGGGCGGACCGAGGTCCTGCGGTACCGGTCCCGGTCCTGGACCGAGACCTGTACCGAAGGACCGTCAAGGCTCGGTTGAGGACCGGAACCGAGGACCTGGACCGCAGTTTTGCGTTCACAAGTACCGGTACCAGGACCAAGGACCGGGTAAAGTTTTATCGGTCCATGTCGGTCCATTCAAGATAGCTGTATATGCAATACAACGTTAAATACGAGCCATCCTTGTTCATGTTTGGTCAGCTTTATAATACATTTTATTTTTCTGAACTACTTACAATGTCACAACTAGTCATTTTGGCTACAAAAACGGTTTAATATTATTACCATACGTCCTTTTATGTTATTGGTGCAACAGAATTATTTTACTGCAAATTTAGAATATCAATATCCTATTGAAGTTGTAAGTAGGTAACCAGGAATAGGACGTATTTAGGTCAGTGCGATCTGTTTTCTTTATTCTGAGACATCGGATTGAGAGAAAATTATAAAACTCCAGGTAGTTTAGGTAGAAATGTGGTATAAAATCTCTAGTATATATGTATAGAAGCCATTATCTTTTCATTTGAAACGATTCTTGAATAAATAAATCCCAAAATGGCAAAGGACCGAGATTGTATCGGTACCGAGGACAGGTACCTATAGGTAATAATGATATAGACCGCGGACCGAGGACCGGACGGATGCTTTATTTCAAAAGGACCGTGGACCGGTACCTTGGACCGCAATTGTATTGCCATAGTACCGAGTACCGTGGACTGTACCGCGAGAAGTCTCGGTCCCCCAGCTTTGATTACAAGATTGTTATTCTTGAACATTGTGGTTGGCATTTATTGCCTAATAACTTTGACATTTTTAATAAATGGTAATGTATACCTGACTTTTCTACTGAAACTAATCAAACCTTACCTTAAGTGTATTGGGTTTTTTACTTGACTCTCTGTCAAGATGAATAACAGTATTAGAAGGTCATATGTCGTAAGTTTTTGACTGGGAACGTTGTCTATTCCGAAAGAAACCGTTGCGCAACAAGGAAAAATGTGTGAGATGTATATATTTACGAGTATAGTAGATGTAACTAACGTTTTTTTTTCTTTCCATTGTCAGATTATACATGGAAAAGCACTCGAAATAACATGTTAATATGAAAGAGAGTTACTTCATTATTCATGTATATGTAGGTTAACGAATATTGCTTGTAAACCTAGACTTCCCTAGTAGGTATCCCAGGTCTCCCAAGGTATACCTTACTTATATAATTCTTGATTCTCTTAAAAACCCTCTCTGCAGTCATCTTAAAGTCCAAGGAAAGAACATTTTAACGACCCCAACTCCATTCCTCAATGATTCCTTTCGATTGACCTTCTCGAAATTTTGCATGTAACTAATTTTTCTATTGTTGTACGTCAACATTACGTAAATAAATATCATTACTAGATTATTATCATGAACTTGTATGTATGTACTGACTATCTAATTACATCGTATTTCTGAAGGGCTTGTGAACATGTCGGAATGCTCAGTCAAGCGTAGTACGAGACGTTTACAAGTCTAGGTGGCACAAATGATGATTTATTCACAATAAAACACGACAAGATGATCAATGCTGTATTAAATCTCAGAAATTACCGTTTTAACTCAACTACTCTGAGCAATAATTCATCAAGCTAGCACTTTAATGGCCATGTTTAGTGTTTGAAAGCATAAAGTTTGTATTCCATTCCACAATTAAGGTTGCATTTAAAGCCAGGTGAAAACAGAAAATAAAGTGTTTGTCAGCAATAAAACTAAACGGATGTGCCTATATGTATGTATGAAAACATCTTTCAAGTGCACGACCGTGCAGTCTGAGTTTAGGTAGCAACAAAGTCATTATCTAAAGCAAGAGCAACTCTCTAGTCCGTCGTTCTGCCTCATTGCAAAGAGTACTCTACGAATGTAAAATAACGCCAGACAATATCGTGTTCATGCAAACGAGTCTAATGGGAGATCCATGACAAAGATCGATCATTGTTTTCGTGGGAATTCTCCGTAAAATCACTCAAGTTAGCTAGCATGGAATCAGGTAGGAGAAGTATCACAGTGCGATGTGTATCACCACCATCAAACATCACCCGGTTATAAGTCAATGTTTCACTATTGCTCGATACACACGTCGCTTTGCTATCAAAATATCCATCTTTTACACTGTCATTATGCTTACTATCAAAACACAACATCAAAGCAAGAAAATGGGGCCATAATAATGCATACCCACTTTTTCACTTGATAGAAACGCTTGTTTCCTCAGTTTACCTGAATTTCATTTTCGTATCTTACCCTCTTTAGCTGTATATTGAGTGATTCAGCAGAATGGTAATGACTATTCCTTCTTGACTGCTCGGTATTACAGGTGGAAGTCATTCTTACTCGAGTGATGATGGTAATGTCAGCCAGCAAAGAAAGCGGCTTTGCCATTGGATCGATTTTGATTACCTTTTGCCCGAAATGAGTTTCCTTGTGGGAGGTAATCGGAAAAGTTATACTAAATAAAAAAATATTTTTTGTCAGCTCCGTTCCGGTGGTGGCGTACTTGGGAATGCTTTTTTTTACTATTTAATGGAAGTTTCCGTATTATTTTTCCTCAATTTATTTAGCCTATGCATTCTTACACCCGTTGGTTGGTTTTTTACACTTGAGAGAAAGAGATTTTTGAATGTCTGCATTATTCCTTCAATGATTTTTAAAACTACCAAGCAGTGATCACCGGAATTGTGGTCGACGAAATTGTTCCTATTCAAAGTTATAGTCAAAAATAGAAAACAATGTCATGGAAGATTAAAGGGGAATACTGAATTGGGGAAGATGGCAAAATGTATGGAAGGTATCGTCTTATTGTTTTTTATTTTTAAAAAAGCAATTGAAACCTCTTGAACAAAATTGTTCAAAGCAACTAAAACATGCATACCTTAGGGAGGGACGCTTTGAACAGATCCACACTGCAACATTTCTTTTTGCTATAAAAATAGTCATCACTAAAAGCTAAGGTATGAACTTTAGTTGGGATGAGATAAACTTTACTGGAGCCAATATTGGATCTTCAAAGAAAATACGACAAAGTAAAAGGAATGCGCATGGGTTTTTCTCCTTTTATCTTATAATATTGTCTCTGACTGGAAAGGAACAGATTTTAAGGGGCATAAGAACTCATAATAAAATATTAAAATGTATATATACTTATCGACAAGTTCTCTCCAATGAAGTGGAAAATAAAACGAATCTTCTAACTCGATTCCTTTTACCATAACAAAGTCAAGTCCTTTCCTATTCATAAGATTCGCGTGGGATTATTATACAGAAGGAGCAAACTTCAACCAACCACTAAAACTTTCGTTCTTTGTGATGAACAAAAAGCGAAATATGTACACCTCCTTAAAAACATAAGGCGCAACGAAAAGCAGTAGTAGTAGTAGTAGTTGTAGACTAACTGACAAACCCATAAACGAATTGTTGAATACGGAAAATGTTATGCTGCTGTTGGCAAAAACAGAACATACATGAAAATTTATGATTGCTTTTCTTAACAACTGCCCTCATACATATATTCTCTTTTTTCTTTGCGCTTTGTTGCCTGTTCTCTCAGAAGGTAAAATTTTGTTTAATAAAGTAGTACAACAGCGTAGCTTTTCCAGAATAATATTTGAACTAATGCAGAGGTATGCGCTTGTGAAGAATCCATTATATTCTTACATTATAACAAGCTACTAAAACCTGCTTGGACACAAATAAAAGAGAGAAAAGCATAGGTCCTGCCCTGCTCGGTTAGTAAAAAAAAGAAATTTATAACGTTCATGTAGACATAAATACATGCTGCATTTCTTAACTTTCAATGGCCAAACTACGTTCATTTAATTCTGTTTATTTATACTCTCGCACAAAGTTTATATGAAAAAAACTGGAAGTGCTCCCACATGCACATGTTATATAGTGCAAGTTTCATATGATGCATGGGGAGTGTAAGAGTGAGTGAAGGTAAACGATATTTTATTCGGTGACTGTGACTCCCTAAACAAGACCAATTGTATAAAAGCTTTCTCTGTCTCATTCCATTTCTCGACAGTGCAGTGTGTGTATTTACAGAAATATAATGCAAACACATAGACCGAGAAAAAGAGAGAGAGGAAGAAACTTCCTTCCACTTTCGGAAAAGCAGACAGCTCCTCCATGTTCGATTCCACACTCACAACAATTCATTGAATGAAAAGGAGCCCCATATACTCTAATAAAGGAGCAAGGGGCAACAAACGCAACTCAACGTGTGTATATTTTGGGTGAGTGTGAATGATCGTCGGTCGTATCAAAATATGTAATGCATGTATGCAGAAGGAAATGTAAGCTACGCAAGTATGGAAGGAGGCATTACTATTACTCCTACTCGCTGGTGTTCACTGTATACCATTACCATAACTAACTCTCTTCAGAAACGACTAACCAAGTTTGACTCATATTGTCTTTCTCTTCGGTTTTCAGTTTCACTGCTGGTTTATGTTGGTTGACGATGATGGTGGTGTGTGGCTGCATGGTGACTGGAGAATTTTCATATTTTCTTATTCTGATGAAAAAGACAGGCAGAGAGAAAGAGGGAGAGAACCATGAGTAAACTGGATGAGTTCATGCAACGTAAATGTAACAAAGGCACACATAACGACGGCACACCAGTAACAAAATTCAGCACAAACCATGATATACATACTAAAGCAAGCAGCACACAAACGTTTGTTATTGCATAGGGCTCATAAAATGCAACATTGTATACAATGCAAGGTCTTTTTGCAGCATGTATTTAGGTATGCGTGTGTAGTTTCAGTTCCTCTTTTTTGGATAAAGTACCCAAAGAATGAAAGGGAATGTGATACTGTATTTCGTGGCTGGATGGTAAGATGAGATGAGTTCTATTTGGTTTTTTACTAAAGAAATGTTTACACCGAAATAAAGAAATGAGTATAGTGGATAGTACGACGATGAGATGAGAGAGTGATTTTGGAAAAGGAAGGCAAAAGTTTTTTAGACTTTCCTTTCCACTGTTAGCAACACAGTAGCGGCAGCAGCAGTAAGAGCAGCAAGGCAACTATTCCAGCAGTTCTTTTCTTGTTTTGTTGACTGCTTCTATTCAAGCTCATCTTCAGTACGTTACTTCCCTTCCTCTAGACAATAGCAGGCGAGGGTTGTTGAGTAGAGACTTGAGAGAGAAGACCAAAAACTGTAAAGTGCAGCGGAATATCTGAAGAAACTATTGCAGGACACATCCCTGCATGCTTCATGTACATTTAGATTTAGATACTGCTCCTATACAAGGACGGGATGTACCAACATTGCTGATAAAATCCCATTTCCCCTGTCATTTGTCTATATTTTGTAGCTGAAGGATATTCATCTTTTTGGATTATCAACAGTGTAGTTGGAGTGGTCAAGGGGAGAATGAGAGGGACAAATACTTTGCTTCCTCTTTAAAACTCTCCTTTTCAGGGGAGTTACGACAAAGGATTATCAATGAATTAAAAAGTGATGAAGAGTAGGTGAGTAGGAAATAATCCAAGAAACATTCGTGTTATCATATCAGTTACGCTTTGCGTAATACGCACACACCCAGTAGCAGACAGACAGTTTATATTGTTCTGCAAACTTTTACTTGCTGCGCATAAATAAATACACGCACTGTCTGTCTCTCGCTCGTGAAGTAAATATGACGTGACATTCTCTCACTTTGTTAGACACTTGGTTTAATGAGTACAACTATCTCGGCTATTGTTCCTTGTAGCTGGGATAAAATATGTGCTGCATTGTTAAGTGATGACTGAAACTCACCATTGTTTACTCGTAATTTGTTGACACTTGCTTGACTTGCTACACGCACAAAGAGTGACATTTTTCTATCATGTCAGGCATTTTCTTGTCGAAGATAAAAATGTAAAAATACAAATTAACCGTGTTATTATTACACATTCTGTAAAAAGTGAAATAATTTATGCGTATCTTCTTTGTCAAGATGGTTTTACTATAATATGCCGAGTAATACCTGCGTAACTCATATTGCACATTGTCAATAAAATATCGATAATAGACTTTACCTGCTACGAATTTTCTCCTTTTTTTACCATTGACTATAGATCAACAATAATTAGAGTAAACAAGGTGATTGTTTTCCAATGCAGTTTATCTTATCCAAGTTACTGTCGACCAAATACTTGTATGTACAACAATGCATAAGAAGGTACTTCTAAACTTGAATAAAACTGTGTGAAATACATAGCTAGATAAATACACAGAAGTACAAATGCTTAATTGTTAACATTTTTACGCTTTTCACCTCAGTTCATTGAAATAAAATGTATTCATTTTAATCATATAAAGTGTCAAATATTTTAAACGATCGCTTAACATATAATATATATTATCCATGCCAAGAATGTGCCTCCAATAAAGAATGGGACTTATTTTTATCGATACTATTGTTGTTCATATTTTTATCTCACTGACATAAAAAAACCTAGAGTCATGTTAAATTTCAGAATACTGTAATCAGATCGGTTTGGGATTGCATATGTTGAAAGCTGTGCCATTTACTACAACAGCTTTTGCTTATTGGTGTGACGTGACATGTGTAATGCGATTTCGGGTGGACAAACAATGACAACTTTTATCTTGTTCTTTGGAGACTTGCATCATAAACAAATAATAACTTGGTGTGATGTGATGTGAGCATGCATTTTTTCTCATTGCTAACTTAAATAATAATGCTAATTACTTTAACAGTGACTTTGCCATTTACTTTATGCAATTTGTAAATGGCATCGTTAGGTTGATGTGTATGATTTAAAAAAAGAACAATCGACGCAGTTGCCGGTGTTCACAAGAAATGCATTCTAATTTGCATACGATTCTAAAACAATGCAAAAAGCTCTAAGACATTTGCTAAAAAAATACTCAGATTTTGAACAATTGAATCTGCATAACCATCATTATCAAATCAACTAAACTGTCATCAACTTTAATCATACTAGGGCAAATCATCTAGTTCTTGAGAAATATAGTAGAATAATACTGTGCACAAAATATAACCCACGTGTTTGAGTGTTTCGTTGGCTATTTCTCAAGAGAACATCGTCAAAACTTGCGAATGTAATGGAGCAAGCACGAAGAAGACCACCACTGCTGCTGCTAGTTTCATGTAAGTGTGTATACTAAACAAATGTGTAATTATTTTTTCGCAAAAAAAAATGAACGTAAACCGCATGCCATTTAACACACGATATTTCATTTTAGTCATGAAAATTAAAACGAAAGACGATTTATTGTTGTCAATACTGTTTACGTATAGGATGATGATTGCCACATTATAAAATGCAAATTAGCAACTAACTACTACTGCCACACAACTGAACTATCATGATTATTGGTTTATTAGATGCGTAGGAAAGCAAAAACTGAAATAAGCTAAATGTTCTGTGAAACATTCACTTTCAATTAACTTGATTACGAGCGATCGGCATGATACTGCTATTTCAAGCTACAATTTACTTTCATTCAACATTGAAAAAATAAGTTGCGTCACATTGATTTTATGAGCTACAAGACCTTATGAGTTATATATACTGTAGCCCATAGGCTGCTACATATTTGTAACAATACATAAATGACGCATAATATCTTTTTTGCATCGTAATAAAAAATCATTTTCTGTAATTCAATAACAAGCACAAAGGAATGATAAAACTGCCCCTTCCTTTTAAAAAACAATGCAAACCTTCAAAATAGGTAGTACAGTCAAAGTATCCCTGTAATTGACATGACGTGAAGGTTAGTTTCAGTTTGATTGCTTACCAAGCTATCAACCGTGCGTACCCATAACACATAATGTATTTGTTGTACTTATGCATAATACCTATCCGCCTTTTCATTTGACATGAACCGTTTTAACGGAAACTTTTTAAATCTAAAGAATTGCGTTCTAAGTATATGTCGCCAACTACTTATCAACATTTTATAGCTAATCAAAGTTTGATCAGTTATTACTACTAATAAGGGAATGGGATGTAAATAACTTTGATACTTTACGGGCTCCAATAAAATGCTAAAAAATATCTGATTGTAGTCGTTCACGATGACTTGCTATTAATGACCGTTTCTGTGCTTGCTTACCCATTGTGAGCGACAGGACGCAATTGTGTGGTAAACTTATATCGAATGTATTTACATACCTATAAATTTTCATTTTATTGCTAAAATATAGCACACTTTGGATATACTATCTGTACTTAATACACATTACACACTGGTGATCATTTTTCAATGCGTACTGTTCACTAACCAGGCATTTGAATTATCGTTTACTTGATTCCCATCAATTCTGTTGCACTTTAAGAAATAAAAAGGACACTACCAGACATAAACTAAAGGTATCAGTGTAGTACAACGACTGTCTGCTGTTATAAACGTCGCGTAATAAACTTTATAGGAGGAGGCAGATAACAAGTATGAGTATTTTGCAGCATCGTTTCCCAGCGCAGCGTATGCAATTATGCTTATATACTGGCATTCGCTGCGGTGATTTTGCGTTTGAAACGACAGGATTTATGAATCACAAGTTTTGTGATTCCTTCTATTCCATGCATTTGCGTGCGAGCTGCGTTGTCACTCAAAATAATGTGTATTTAAGTCTATTTAATATTTCAACTGTCCCACGTGGGATGGCTAAATTTAATTAGGTTTACAACTGCAAAGAAATTCATTTCTTTTGCATGAGACAAACTTAATAGTTAAATAGTCTAAAGTTTTACAGTCAGTGTTTGGAAATTATCCGTGATAGATAAAGAATAGTAACAGGACATGAATAAAGTTTCAACTTGGTGACAAGGTTAAAGACAACAAAGTTCACATGAACCAATAGTAACAGGTGCACATGCATAGTTCAAAAGGGAGTGATAGTGTAAGGTAAATCATTTTTCTCATCATAATTCACCTCAAACGTGTAGAAAAATGCACAAAAGTGACTTCATTTTGAGAAAACGACTTCATTTTATCATTTATGTCGTACAGTCTTCATTTATCACTTTTTGCAAAATGTTTATCTAATCAATGTACGCTTGTTTTCCTAGTTTCAATTCTCTGTGAATTGTGTCATTTTTCGTGTAACAACGACTTCATCGTCATCTTCATTAGTAGAACTGGGCAAATACTGTTGAATTAAAGTGGTTTCTGTGGTCTGCTGGTTTGGTGGTTATTTTCTGAGAATTTTTGAGTTTGTGCAAATAAACAGGTACCCAGAATATAATCTCTGATCTTTATGAACTGCATAAATCCACAACGTCAAGGAGAAAATTCTTGATGTTACATGTTGCATGAAATCTTTGGAGTTTTCTATGTTCAACACTGTAAATTTGGGGTAAGTAACAAGCATCAATTTAATAATGTAAAATTTAATCAAAATACTGTATGCTGATTACTCAAAGGTATCAGCAGCAAGTAAATCCTAAATTCGTTTCTGTCAAATTACACAGGTAATAATTTAAGATTCTTGACAGAGCTTACATATCTGCGAATATTTTTTTTGACGTGCTTCATAGTAGGGAACCCGTTTATATACCCGCATATAGAAGACGCCATAGAATATTGACTTCACTAGTTTTATTCTAATCAAATTCATTAACTCAGTGACATTACTACTGACTGATCATTACAATCTCATCTGCTTTCTTTCTTGAAGAGTTTATAGTATTTAGCGTGCATTTCAAAAGATGGCAGGGAACGTATAGCTATTGTTCTTGGGATGAAAGTAAATGTCACTTATATTGTTAGGTCGTCGACACATGTATGTCATAATGTCATATCACTCATTTATAAAAGACTGCATAACCGATTTTATAGCTATATATCTGTCTTCATGTTCTGTAAATTTAGTCATTTTACTTGAAAATTTCTCTACTTGTCTAACGAAACGAACAGCTATACTTTGGATGCATTTTGGAAGAAAACACCTCTGAATATTCGAGGATTATTTTATACAAGATATATAAACTACTTGCCTTGCCAAATCTGCGCCTTATTTTGCATTGAAGAATTTCTGTGAATGTGTGCATAGCATAACATTCACAAAAAAAAGAAGGTAGCAGCATAGCATAAAAGTTGACAAATCCTTATCTTTCATCATTATTCCATTTTATTTTGTTGGTTTCTGTGCAGCATTTGGGAAAGTGTATAAATATGCTTTCTTGGGGACGGTTTTCCTAGAGTCGTTTAATTTGCATAAAAACACTTATCGCAGAGATGGGAAGTGAATTTTGATTTGGAAGAAAATCGTTAAGTTGCACATTATGTATTCCAGATTGTTGTTGTAAGGATCAGTGGAATGAAGTACATACATGAGTTTGATATAAAAGTTAATATATTTTTTTACATTACGTTATTACGTATTTTTACAGTAGGTAAAATATAGAAAAATAATATCTAGTAACTGTAGGTGAAGGAAGGGCATTAAATTAAGCTCACAGTGATGAGAGCTGCATTACATTTTTCTGCGTC